>MU392763.1:0-63539 GCA_022578505.1 Nemania abortiva | reverse complement strand
ATATAACAGTTTATTAAAATATATTAAGTTATAAAAAAAATAAATAATTTATTTTTTATAATATTATATATTAATTATTATATATAAATATAAGTTTAATTTTATAAAGTATATAATAATTAGTTTTTAAATAATTTTTATTTATATTTTATTTTATTTTATTTAAGTTTTATTAAAGTTTATTAATTAAAATTAATATTTACTAATAAAACTAAAATATTAATAAAACTTAAGTATTAAAATTATTAGCTATTTTTATAATAAATATTAATAAAAATTAAAATTAATTATTTAAATATAATATTATTTTTTTTTTTTTTTTTTTTTTTGTTTATATTATTATACTTTTTTTTTTTTAGCAACTATTTTTATAATATATAATATTTATAAAAGGCTTAAAACTAAATATAGCTTTTTAAAAAATTTTATATTATTATATATTAAAATAAAAATTTAGCAAGCTTATAGCTAGCTAGTAGCAGCTAAAGCTTTTATATTAAAATATTATTATTAAAACGTTAACTAGTTATAATAATAGTATATTATTGCTAAGCTACTAACTAAACTATAATTAAACTATATAAAAACATATATTATAATTAACTATAAGGTGCTATTTATAGGCAGCTATAGCGCAGCTTAGTTAAAACTGTTGGTATAAATATATAGGTTAGGTGCTACTTAGTAGCAGCTGTGCTGCTAGGGCGCAAAGAGAACAAGCTATATTTTAAATCCTAGGATAAGCTACTGCGCTACTAAAAGTTGTTAAAAAACAACCTAAGGGGGGATTGAACCCCCAACTTTGCGGAACGCAAGGGGACAGTTTTACTACTTGACCAGGTGGTAAACATAGTATTATTAAATCAGCAAAAATCAAAAAAAATATTTTAATAGCATATATTAATATAATATTACTTAAATATTATATATAATATATTAATATTTTAATTATTATGTTTGTTGTTGTATTATTTACTTTTGTAGTTATTTTTGGCCGCTTTATTACTGCTGCAATTGGTACTTTTTGCTGCTGCAGCAAGCTACTTTTAGTGCAGTTTAAGTTACGCTGGTGTTTTAGTTTCGCTGGTAAGCACCAACTTTAGTTGGTGAGCTCTAGCGAAACCCAAACAAAGTGGGGCGGAGCACGAGTACTTTATAAGACGATGAGTAAGATTAAAAGTGATAAGGATCTGGCGATGCTCGCTTGCTGGGTCCACGTGAAAACAGGCTGGGCTCCCGCTCTTACAGCGCTTACACAGAATATGCTAGGGAGGTACATAAGTAAGTTTTGCTATCAGCAGCTTAAGAGGTCAACTTTAAATACTTACTGTACACCCCCAGTAATATGGGCGGTTTCCTGCTTATCCACACCGTGCTCGTCCCCAGCGAGAGGTACCTACGCATCTGAGTAGGAACCTGAGTACTGCCTGAGCAAGAATCTGAGTTTGTACGAAGCTGCATATGCACAGAATTAAGCTAGTACTCTACATGCATACACAGTGCGGACACTTGCCTAGTCTGGACCGTTCCCCCGGGAGTCCCAGTTTCTCAACCCCACTGTAGCGCCACTGCGCCGCTGTATCTGCTGTACCTACCTACCTACAACTTCCACAGGCAGTGTAGCTGCCCCCCATTCTAAAATCCACTAATCATTCAATTGCAATCCATCTCCAGACAGCCAGGCAGTCCCCCCATGTCCCCCAATCCGATGCCTAGATAGGTCGGTTGTCTCCCACTCGCGCTCAGCTACACGAAACCGCCCTCCTTCCGGCCTGGAACCTGCTGTCTTTCGTTCACTTGGACGAGGCCAGCACTGCCACCATTTCGTTGTCGTCCATCCGCCACTTCTATTTCGTAATCGTCTTGGTCTCTTCACCATTCGTCATTCGTTTCCAGAATTCGCATTTGTATAATCAACTTCATACAGCACATAGGGGGCTTTTCATACTTGATCACTCACCAGTATTCGGGGAATCGGGCCGCGCGATTGCCAATGTACGAGATCGAACAACGGCATTCTTCCCCAATTCCGACAATTGTTGCTTCGACCGACCGGTGAACCTCTCGGTACAATATCCCGTTCATCTCTCGAGACACCAAGTGCTGCACATGTTACCGCCATCGATACCTCGTGAGCCTCAAACACGCGCTTCGAGACCTGCGCCCATCATAGCTGGAGATCGCTTCATCACAACCTTGCCGCCGGCTTAATACCTACCTCCCGTCCCGTCAACTCACCCCAGCGTTGCGACTCTTAGCGAGTCGGCGCGCTGACAAGCCGTCACCATGCTGCGGCCAGCAACGCCGCTAGCGATATTGCTGTTTGTGGCATTCGCCCTGTTGCTTCTCTCCGTCCTGTCCACTCCGATCATCCAGGCCATACCCCTTGGTGCCTACAAATCCGACGATGGCGTGGTGAACTTCGGAGTGTTTGGGTACTGCACAGCGGATAGATGTAGCCCTATAGAAGTTGGATATGACACTTGTAGGTTCATCGGCTCTGTGGGAACCCGATCATCTTGCGCGAGAGGTCACTAATCTGGTACCAGCAATATTCGCGAAAGAGAGTCAGGATGCCGAGCTACTTCCATATGAGACACGCACAAGGTTGTCCAGCATTCTCATAGTCCATCCCGTGGCCGCCTTGCTCACGCTCATCATGTTCATAATGGCTGTTGTAGCTCATTTGCACTCGCCTTCGCATTCGTCGCGTTACTTGTGCGGTCTTTTTATTTTCGGCATTCTCACATTTCTCGTCTGCCTCTTGGCGTTCCTCATCGACGTCCTTCTGTTCGTACCTCATTTAGCTTGGGGCTCTTGGTTAGTGCTTGCCGCTACCGTTCTAGTTTTCTTGAGTTTCATTGTTTCTTGTGCTATGCGTCGCACTCTGGTTGGTAGGAAAGCGCGAAAGAAGCGAATCGCGGAGAACGCCGAGATGAGTGGTGAGAACTATTACAACCGCCAGGCCCAGCAAGACGCTACGTCCGTTGTTGCATCCAGTCTTCAACCCACAGTCCCGAGCATTAGCGGAGCAAACGGGCCTCCTGACAAACTACCCGCTTTTGCGGCCTATGAGAACAGGGATGACCGCAGTAGCGACGAGAGAATCCCGTTGACAGCCCGGACACCATCTGAGAGATCCCCGAATAATGCGCCGATGGATATTGGTGCAACAGATTTGCCAAACAACCGTCGGTCGCTTTCAGGGTCGACACCATCATTGCCAACAGATCAATATGGGAACCCGCTGAATCAAGCTCCCGATGCATATGGAATGCGACGAGGGCCTTCAATGGAGCGTATGGATGGGAGAGGACGTGGTGGACCTCCAGGAGGGTATAGAGGACGGGGCGGCAATAACAGAGGGGCCTATGGTCGTGGTGGCTATGGCCCGCCGCCAAACGGACGAGGAGGATATGGCCCGCCAAATGGGAGGGGCGCATATGGCCCTCCAGGTCGTGGAGGGTATATGCCTAATGGGAGGGCAGGATACGGTCCTCGTGGAGGGTATGGGGGTGGTATGCGGGGTGGGAGAACACCACCGCCCCCCAGTTACACAAGCGGAGCGCCGTACGACGGAAGGACGCCTCCTCCGGGAGGCTACGGAGGATACGGACCTGGCCAACAAGCCCCTCCAGGGCCCAGGGCTCCATATGATGAAAACCCTTCTATGCCTAGTATATCTACGGGCGTTACGAACACAGGTGGTTATCAGGCATACCGTCCCGACGACCCTAACGATTTGCCCCGCGCAGAGTCACCTCCACCTCTACCAGGATCAGATCTTCCAGAATCAGGGTCAGTAGGTCAAGCTGTGGAAATGAATGCCGCAACGGGTAGTCCCGCCCAATCGCCTGCAGGGTTCGGCCAATTTAACAATCATATAAGAGATAGCGACACAGATGTCGCGGGTATGCTCGCTCTACAGGAAGCAAGAACATCGTCCGCTCAACGTCACGATACAGTTATGAGTGAAGTGAGCAAATACAGTCAAGATGAGTAAGTTTTCACGATAGTGAACTTACACCAATGATATTAACCTTGGCATAGACAGTATGTACCTCCACGGCAGGCTTGGAATCAGGGGCCTGGTCGTTCTTCTCCAAGCGCTCCATCTCTCCACGCATCACCGCCCCCCCAGGAACTTAGTAGTGGGACGCAGCCACCTCCAGTAACCTTAAATGGAGGAAATTATTACGAAGATGTAGATCCACGCTTCGCTGAGCCATCACCTAGGGCTCAGCAGACCACGCAAGAGGGACAGATGGGCTTCGATGACCCACATCTTGCTCCAGGCGCACGAAGCCCTACAGTATCCGAACGATCAGGATTCACTTCGGTTTCACAACGAGGCGTAAATCCTCGTTGGAACCCTCCCCCAGGTCAAGGGTATAACCAACAAATCCCACCACGGAGGCCAGTCAACCGTAACGATGTCAACATTCTCAACAGTAACCCAGATTTCCAACTGCCAGGCCGTCGAGGGCCCTCGGTCAGCCCTGCCAGGGGAGGCCCCAGAGGAGGAGGAGGCCCCGGCGGAATGATACCTGGAAGTGCCTATCCAGGCGTGTGATAAATTCATTCACACGCCTCATGTTTCCTCGCCTAACGAGTCTCTAAACATGCGCGATTAGCCTTGCAGACAAAAGTATGCGGCTGTGTAACTAGCAGGCCCGTTAGTATCAGCCTCACATAATGCAACGATGCCTACAACTCTAGGCTCGATTCTTTTCTGTTATACCGATTCCGATATACCCAACGCCGCTGAAGCACTCCCAACTATAATTTCAGGAGAGTACTTACCCGTCGTGTTTTACGCCCATTGGCATTTCTCTCACGATTGGAACCCCTTAATTTACTTGGATCGATCGTTTCGGTCGTTTATTACCATTTTACGTGTAAAAATCTGACTTTCCGGGCCCGGAGTTACTTGTGCTGCATTGGCTAGTTGGACAGAGATAGTGTCCAGACCCGGAGCGGTCACGTCGAAATCGGTTGTCTTGACTATTAGTAGGACTAGTATTCAGACAGTCTGTAGGAAACCCACTTTTGCAGAGTTCCGGCCATTGGGACTCATAGTCCATCTCCCGGACGCCATGGTTATGCTCATTTTGTAGTTAGCCGATTAGATAGGCAACTATTTGCAAAAACGAGTACATTATTGCCTCATACGACGCAATAAAATTGAGTGAAAAGAATATACTCTACAAACTGATACGTCCACCATTATATAACACTATGCGACACACCAGATGTGCAAGTTGCGTGGTTATATATGCTTTGATGTTTGTTACCCGAGTTGAGACAACTCTGAACAGTAGCCACACATGTTCAAACACTCGATTATTAGTCAAACATACAATAAAACCATCCCAGTTAGTGTACAATTCCTTGTGAATTATTTATTTATTTGTTCATTAAGCTCTACAGAAGATTATTGTCACGGGCTCTATACTTAAATTTGGTAATAGACTATTATTACTATTGCGCGAAGATCTTCAAAATTCACTTTCTTAGTCACTACTAGACGCCTAAACATTCCTTTTATCTAAAACTCGTGCCTTTATAACGGCTCGGCCCTGCGTAGTTATGCCTTGTGGCATCACTTATCGGCTAGCCAATGTCTCACCCTTTCGGCCTCTCTTTTCCCCGAATCGCTCCCTTAGAAAGGAGTAGGGGTAGGCTTAAGCCTCTTTATAAACCAGCCGAACTCGCGCATGGCATCTTTCACTGTTGGGCTGAGGTCGAACGGCTCAGTGTAGACGATGGTAACCCTCTTCAAGGAACGAATTCTTTTCAGTTCCTCGTCAAGCCGCGAGAGATAATCCGAGAGTATAGGTTCAATGAGGACTGGAGAGGTCCTCTCCGGATCAAAAAATGGACGATCCCTTGGAGTGATGTCCATGTCTAGCCTCTCGATGGATGTGCACATCCGCTGAATAGAGCGCAAGTTCTCGACGCCCCGGCGATTAAGTCTCTGTGGGGGAAAATTAATACTTGTCATGACTGGCATAGGGATGCGTAGATGGATAATCTTACTGGCTATAGGGCCCAGCATCTGAAGGTAAGTGTCCAATGCAGCCGGTCGGTTGAGAGGTGTACAAAAAATGTTTCGCCGGTATAAGATCGGCTCAGCCTCGCGGTATATCTGTCGGTTTGCGACAAGAAAGTTAAGGAAGTGCCCCCAGCTGTCGCACAAATCTAGCTGGATAAAGGGCTCTGGAGCGAGGATGGCCTCATAGATCAGCCGGCGAAGCTCGGGGGGTAAATCGAGGAGCCTAAATGGTCGCGTCGGCTCGCGGGCTGTCAGCGAAAGCCCTGAGAACATGGTAGATAGTGCCGCCATAACTGACTATGGTTCCTAAGCTAGATTCCCTTGGGTTTTTTACTTGAGATTGTTGTTACTGGCGTTGGTATGAGATTGCTGGTATCAGATCGGATTGTTGGTATCAGATCAGATTGCGGGTATCAGATTGCAGATTCCTGTCATTTCGTCCTCTTTATATATAAAGGAGAAAAAAAGTGCGTTTTTGATACACATATTAAGAATGGACACGCAAAGTATTTGTAACTTGAACGTTGAGGTTCTCGAAGTCTGTTTAACAGACACTACACAGGAGTACATGTGCTAAGGTAACAATTATGGCTAAGTTCTACATAGGGGATTAAAGTAAACTCTCAGTCTAGAGCACAATCAAATCAATTATCAGTCGACCTGTGATTTTTGCGGGTTTTACACATACGGAGGATTTTGTTGCACTACCATACCGCCTCTTTTTAATACGACGATACAACGAGCATGTATCGTCTGCAGTTATTGTTCCTTTATATTATGCATTCGTGATCTCGTGTCTAACAGACCTTGCGCATTTTAGCAGTGGAACCAACGTAAACGGTAGATATACAATGTATTACCCCCAACAGGAATAAACTAACAAATCGTTAGAGGCCGCTAGATTATATACGAACTCTACCAATAGGGCTCTATTCTTTATTATAAAGAAAAAGTTTTCGCAGCCAAAGCGAGATTGTTGCGAGGGCCACACAACAAGGCACTCAGACACAAAGGGATTGTTCCTGAAGGTACCTATTCAGATACTTAGTCGAATGGTACCTAGGAATATGGTTTTAGGAGACCTTTGTATTAATAACTCATAGTTAAAATAAATATTAACATAACGGAGAGAGACCGAGTTGCATATTTAGAATATTATTATGTTAGCTTAGTAACGATTGTTGTTGCAATTGAAGAGCTTTCTTGCCCTAGAGCCCGCTTTATCTAGGGGATAATATTTTGTTATATGTATAATCGAGATTAAGAAGCGAGTTCCAGAAAGAGCTTCAAATTCGAGGAGGACCTAGAACGGTGAAGATCTAGTTCGTTGTTGGCTCACAGACATGTACAGACACATCCTTTGAATCGCATATGCCGGCCTTACTTTGATACCTGTGTGTTGTAACTCCTTTCTGGCGGCTCTTTGAATGAGGTTTCGGTGCCTAATGTTTTTCCTGCGCACACGAGTACTACCGAAGTTGCTGCAGCCCATTTACTTTCCTGTAACTATTGCCTAGGTGACATGGCAGAAGGAAAACTTCGGCCTTAGGAGTATAATAGGCATCTATACATGTGTGCCTAACTATCCATATACCTAACATATGGGCCTGAAAAATCTCTAGATTGTTTACATTCTTTCCGAGAAACCCTTACTACAAATCCCCATTAGCCCCGTCCCTTATTCCCGAGCCAACTACACCCATATTCACCCCAAAGTTGATGATTATATGCCACAACCTAAGCTCGGATATTGCTAGATCGCTCTGCAGTCTATCGCGAAGCAAAACCGCGGCGATAGCCCACCATACATTTGCGAAAGCGGATCATTGTGAAAGTCAGAGACTTGACTATCTGCAGTCTTTTGTAACTTACATTAAAGCCATAACGCACTATACCTTTGGCTTCATCCCGCTTCGTTCTATTTCCGCGACGTTGAAATGGCTGATCACAGAATGCCCGATCACTACGCTACGCTGGAAATCCAGCCCACAGCAACCCAAGAACAAATCACTGAAGGATACCACAGAATGGCCATGATTCACCACCCGGACAGAAACCGAAATGACACTACCGGGGCGACTAGCCGCTTCCAACAGGTAAGGGACATGAGCCCGTCTGGCTTTAGCGTATTTGAAAAGCTTATCATATTCAGATTCAAAAGGCCTATGAACTTTTGTCGAATCCCTTAGAGCGTTGTCGGTATGATATGGAACGCCACGCTGAGAGCAGCACTGGTGATCAATTCAGCCTCTTTAGAGACCTCGCTGATTTCATCGGTGTACCGTGGCCACAACGCGAAGGATTTTATGAGTCGTTATTTCGGGCTCTGGGGGAAGAGGAAGAGGAAGCACGACAGAAAGCGAGAGAGCAACTGGCAAGAGAAGAAGAAGAGAGGCGGGCGAAAAGGCGAGAGGCAAGAGAGCAACGAAGAAGGGAGGAGCAAATAAGAGAGCGGGAACAAAAGGAGCGATACGAGAGGGAAGAAAAAGAAAGACGGGCCGCCGAACGAGCGCGGGAAGCTGAAATTGAGAAGGCGCGAGAGTTGGTTATCGAGGGAGAAGCCCGGAAGCAACATGCCCGATGGCAACTCGCGAGGGCTACCACCCAAGAGGCCAAGCGTTCGACGTGCTGGCATTCCAGCTCTTGCGTGAAAACCCAGCATCGGAAGAAGTTCAAATGCGAAGCTTGTGGTGCTAGGCGAGGGATAACCGCGTTCGAGTGCCCCCATTGCGGCAGCAATATCTGTCAGCTGTGTTTCGCAAAGTCTGCCGAGAAACGGGCACATGATGAGGAGTCAGAGCCTACAAAGCCGAAACCTACAAAGTCGAAGTCAGCGAAGCCAAAACCTGCGAATACGGACGATAGAGATACCTAGCTGAAGGAGGGAACCACTCTGACCATGGCAATCATATGTGTGCTTTCGCCGACGCTGGCTAGGAAAATGGTGACCGAGGTTGCTACACCGGGATGATCTGCTGGCTATCCTCTGATTCATTGAGGACTCGCCGGTGTGGATGTGACCACGTAGAGTGACTAGCTTTTTGTCTAGAGATGTAGGGGAATAATAGACGAAAGTGGCCTTCTCACATCCTCTTATGCTGGTTTTACGCCGTTCACAGTACCATCTCGTCCATACCCCTAAATGCTGACGCTTTCCTGAACAAACTTCAAATTGTGATATTACTAACTTTAGAGTTCTCCTCACAATGAACAAGTTGTAGGAAGGCGCCTCGGACGACGTTGATCAAATTGCAACTACCGTATCTGATGTCGCGGATCTAGTGCGTGCAAGCACGACGACGTCCCATTACTCCTGCCTATGATCGAGGAAGGCCCGATATTCTAAATCGCTGCCATACTTCTTGGGTATATGTAAGGTCCGCTCGTTTCTGAAGATCGAGCGCTACAATATTTTGGAGCCATCCTACTCATCAACTAGCATGGTCTGTACACATCCAGCAGATTAAGCATAAGTATCACGCACATTAATTTCTACTACGAGTCTACCGTCTAATAGTCGATATTCACAATGATACCATCCTTTGGCATTCCTCTAGAAGCCCACTACCCGGTGGCCGGCGTCTCTTCAGGTTTGCAACACAGGTTCCACGAGGTTCCAAATGACTTTGCTGATTAATGAATCTTCTATTAGACGGTGCCGATGATAACGGACTACCAAGAATGGCCCGACGCGATATGCCGCGGTACGATACCACCAGAGACGGTAAATTACGAGAGACCCCCTCCTCCCTTCCCTAACCGTCTTTAGCAGCAAACTAACACAGTCCTAGCCGACGCGGTCCCCGAGTACACGCGCGAGTACCTGCAGAGGCTGTCGGCGGCACTCGACGCTCGCCTAAAGATCGTCGACAACGAGGTCGCGTACTACCCGGAGGCGCTGACCAAGACCCGAAGAGTGCACAGATGCATCACCAGCGTGCTCGCCATCCTGGGCTTGCTCTGGCTCGCCACGTCTATCGTTATCCTGGTCGCCATCTTCAGGGACAACAGGAAATTTGCTGCAAAGGACCGCTGATGAGGAGTCTCGTGGGTTGATTGGTTGTGAGCCCCCGTGGATGGTGTGGCTTGCCTATGAATTCGAAATATCAGAGGGAATAGGCGCTTTGGATGAAATAACTACCTGGGAGGGCGCGAGGCGCTGTGTGGCGTGGAGAGAAAGAGAACAGATTACTAGGTAGTAGTCTTATTACTTTATTGATATCGACTTTCCCTACGATACATGTCTCCGCACCCATGCCGGCGGACTTGTAGACTTGACCCTCTGTTTCCCTCACGGCTATCTATACCTGAAACATCTTTTTTCGGTATTGAGGATTTCTAAGGTTCGAAACTCGACGCTGGGGAGTCACTTCGATGCAATATATAGCTAACGGTCTGTACTCGAGGCATATGGCTTTGTGTTTCAACTATCAGATACTCGATACTAGACTCGATGCTGTAGGCGTCCTCGTTGGCGGTCGTGCTGCGATGATATGGTTGCCCTTCTCTTTCACGGTATGATTAAGGGTCATTGAATTCGTCGTATAGGTAGTAGAAACGTCGGGATTGATAATTAGAATAGGCCTGTCTTACCTATGTGGGAGGACGAAATTGAAACGGATGAGATAGCAGGGTTTGACGTTGGCGTTCATGGGGGTTACCGGAGAACTGTAGTGCGTGATAAAGACGCCCTAGAAGTGGATGGTCTGCTGAGTTATGAGGTTTATGAAGACCGGCTATGAGGATTCGAGTCAGCGATCTGCATACATATAGAGGATAGACAGTACGTATTAGGCGTTGGGAGATCATTTCCCTTGCATCATGCTTGATTTACGATATATTACATGTCAGGGGGTGAGGCAAGCTTCTCGTCCCTAATGGCTATTGTTGTGTCATTCCTGTGTTGGCAAACCATGTAGGCTTTTCGCGAGACCTATTACCGCGCCGCACGTTTCAAGCTCGGCTTGCGTGGGTATTTGACTTAGGTTGTATCGACTTGAGTCCTCCAGCCACGAACATCACCGTCACGAGACGAACAGAGCAGTTTTGGGCATTGGTATATTTTTTTTAATTCCCTCCGGACCTCGCCTCTGTGCTTAGGAAATCGATACCGTCCCGGCTGCGTGAAAAATCCCTAATGCAATGTGAAAAGCAACCGGCAGACCCAGAAAACACCAGCATCGCCACCACCCAAACGTCCATCGCCTTTAGATAGTCGTCTCGTACGCAAGCGGCACAACCGTTTCCGGGAAGTTGTCCTTTAGCGAAACTGTGTGCGCCTCGCGAGGCATGGCGGGTTGTCTCTTGACCTGGACGGTGATGCCCTTCTCCTTAGCCTCCTTCTTGGCGGCGGCGTTGGCCTTGACGCGCTTGAGGAAGTCCTCTCGTGATCGGGAGTGGGAGACGTGTTCGATGCGGAGGTTGATGCGCTTCTCGAGGTAGCGGTTGCCGACTTGCTTGTACACGATAACACCGACGGCGGACTTGGTTATGTTGTAGATGACGCCAGTCTAGAAGGGTCAGCCTCTATTATGCCTCCTTCCTCGTCCTCATCCTCATTTCTGCATATGACATACCTTTCCGTGGTAAACCTTGTGTGGCATACTGTATTACGTTAGCCCTCATCCTGGTCGTTTCCTCTCGCAGTTCGAAAACCGGCCGAGTCGAGCGGTAAGGATCTGGGCGTTTGCTCACCCCTTCTGGACGGCACCGTTGGCCTTTATATCTACAATATCGCCAACCTTGAATTGCTGGAGGTATGTGGACAGGCGGATCGAACCCTTCTGGCGGAAGTTACGGCTGAAGGCATAGCGAGTACCCGCGCGAAGACCTGGTGAATCGTGTTAGTCGTGTGAAGCTGTCCTTGGGAGAATTGCAGATCGAGGATGGCTAGAAAGCTGGTCGTTGTATGCCTTTCTCTAGTATAACCTCGACATGCAGTCCACGTAAAAGCGTATCGAGCAATGGGGGATCGTTCACGTACCGGCTGCGTGACCCATGGCGGCGGTGTTGTCGTCTTGTGTTAGGGATTATGGGTTGGGTTGAGTTGAGAGTTGAGGTTGACGGTGCTCTGATATTGAGACTGACAGGCTCACGACAAGTTGGCTGAGGTGGGATGGGAATTTTTTTTGGCTGGACTATGTACTGGGTACCTAACAGTGGAAAAATATATGGGGTGACAATCGTCGTTTTGGGAGCATTCATACAGAGCTCTCAAGTACTGATCGGGCAATTTGATATGGAGAGGTACTTCCAGTGGTAGGTCTAAGCTTGGCACCTCATTTTATTTGTTTTAGGTACTTAGATTAGCCTAGCCTAGCCGACCTACCACCAATTTTTTGAAAGCAATAATTGTAACTGCAACTTCTATAACTACAATTTCAATTGCCTTTTGAAGTCTTTAAATAAGAAATTATAGAGTTCTCTTTGCCTGGGTAGATAATTGATATCTGTGAATATTACAACCACGT
Organism: Nemania abortiva; assembly: GCA_022578505.1. Taxonomy (NCBI): domain Eukaryota; kingdom Fungi; phylum Ascomycota; class Sordariomycetes; order Xylariales; family Xylariaceae; genus Nemania; species Nemania abortiva. Next base: position 51,014 of record MU392763.1, on the reverse strand, counting down.
TACGAGAATTAATTGCGACCGTAAACTGCAGGTGGTGGTTGAAACTGTACGTAACTCGCTAGAACACAGTGATAGCCGAACCAAAGTCATTTTGTAGGTATATGTAAGTACTGTGGACTTCCTGTCATTGCGCAGGTCCTTTCGATGTGTGTGCCGGGTGTATCGACCTGGCAAACGGCTGTCATGGCTAGCATACTCTGATCGCTTAAGCGAGGCTCCACATACTATTCTCGGGTTAGCGCAATCTTTGCCCTATTCCACACAATCAACCCTCCCTCTTTGCGAATCATCTCTCGCGAACTTTTTCCTTTACTTCGCGAACGTCCGACAACACCACCTCTTTCCGCCCAACGCCATCGACCGCCAGCACCCTCAAAGACAACTGAGGCATCGCAGCCATGGCCCCCTTGTCTTACTCCAAGACCGCAAAGGTCCCCCGTCGTCCCTTCGAGGCCGCCCGACTGTCAGTAATCACCGGCCACTGAGCAAGAGCTTGTCTCTGCTTAAGTCGAATGTGAATTAGAAAACTGACACGGTTCGAATAATAGTGACTCCGAGTTGAAGCTCGTTGGCGAGTACGGTCTACGAAACAAGCGTGAGGTGTGGCGTGTCCAGCTCACCCTCTCTAAGATTCGTCGTGCTGCCCGGTACGTGCAACCATCATCTTATCTTTGCTAACTACTGAGTCTTGACAATCGAAATGACATTTACTAACCTTGCGCGTGCCTATAGTCAGCTTCTTACCCTCGACGAGAAGGACCCCAAGCGTCTGTTCGAAGGCAATGCCCTCATTCGCCGTCTCGTGCGTATCGGTGTGCTTGACGAGTCCCGCATGAAGCTCGATTACGTCCTTGCCCTCAAGGTCGAAGACTTCATGGAGCGCCGCCTCCAGACTTGCGTCCACAAGCTCGGTCTTGCCAAGTCCATCCACCACGCTCGTGTCCTCATCCGCCAGCGCCACATCCGTGTTGGCAAGCAGATCGTCAACGTCCCATCTTTCATCGTCCGTCTCGACTCCCAGAAGCACATTGACTTCGCCCTCACCTCAGCCTTCGGCGGTGGCCGCCCTGGCCGTGTGCGCAGAAAGAAGGCCAAGGCTGCCGAGAAGAAGGATGGTGATGAGGAGGAGGAGGAAGAGGAGTAAATGCGTCGCCCTAGACTTAGTTTAGTTGGGCCGCTTGGGATACGGAAAAGTGATGATATTATGGGTATATATGCCCGTTCAGAGCTCAGGCGTTAGGCCACAGGGAACCGGAATGCATGAACTCTTTCATGAATGATACCACGAGTGCACCAATTGATGATTTTACTAGTGACTAATGGTTTGCGATTTACTTTTGGTGCTCAATTGTGTCGTAATTCCTATGATACTACTTGATCTGTACTTAGATATTTGGCCATAGGGTCGTCAGCGGCTGTTCGCTTCCGACGGTATTCATCCAACTCGGCTTCTGTGATGCCGCCCATCATTTCTTCAACTGTCCGCTTCTTGGCAGCTGGTTTGGCAGCCTCTGCTTCCTCCGCCTGCATGTTTCGTTTTTCTTCTTGGGTGGGTGCATCTTGTGTGAGAGCAGCGCCTGTCCGTTGCCGTTCGGCATTTTCCCAAGCCTTCTTGCCATCCTCTCCCGTACAATAGCTATTCTTAATAAAAGAATGACAACATGCATAGCCCCATTTAAAATTGGACCACCAACTACCCCAGACCGATGTGTGGTTGTTTGTAAAGATATCCTCGGCGTACTTTGATCTCGCAATAGTCGTCGGTGCGCCTTTGATCAAGCCTGCCTCGTCGTATTCCACGAACTGTTCCGACTCCGTCACCATAACACTGCGGAGCGCAGAAGGCATCGTGCTTTCGACACCGCCATACCTGTCTTGTAGGGCTTTCAAGTGTGTGGCTTTCTTCTTTTCTGCCTCTTCCCTTTCCTTCTTCCGCAGGAATTCTCCGGCTGTAGGGTTGGCTTGTAAATGTTGGCTTGTATCGCCGCTCTTTTCTTGTTTTTCCCACGCGTATTTTTGCGCCTTTTCGAACTCTGCCGCGTCGCCTGATGCTCGTAAGAAGCCCTCTTCTGCAAATAGCTGCGCGGCCTTATCTGCTGTGGCGCCGGCATCGACCATAGTTCTAGTCTTGGGGTCGTATTTGGCAGACTCGAGGTCGAGGTTGAGCAAATACTTCGCCGTATCCTCTCGCAAACGTAGCTGGCGCGTTGCTGTGCTCTGATGCCGTCCCATATCTGACTCCTCGGCGTACTTCTCGCCATCATCCCTATCCTCTTCGCCCTCGTCCTGGTCTTTCTTGTCGCTCCCATCTAATTGGCCACGCAGCTCCTCCATCTGTGTATAGCGGTTCACGACGTGGCGGTACTCCTTCGGGTCGTAGCCATTCCAGCGATCGCGCTTGGCGTCCCAGCCCAGCTGCACATCTTGAATGACCTCGTCGGCCTGGATATCCCTCCCTGTCCACTTTGCGCCCTTGGCGCGCGGCCGGCTAAGACACTCTTTCGTCTTGTGTGTCATGGCGCCGCAGTTTTCGCATGCGCCTTTCCGATACTTGGTCGCCGCAGGGCCCAGCTTCTTTCCGCGATCGTACCATTTTGACTGGTCGTCTTTGGACTTCTGAAGACGCTGATGCTCGAGGTAATCTGTCTGGTCGCCTTCTTCGCCGGCGTAGAATGGCCGCTTGCTGATGAAGGACGGGATGTAGATGTTCTCTTCCTTTGATGCCGCTGACGCCTTGGAGTCGTTCCTCCGCGATGGGGGAGGAGGTGGAGGAGGAGGCATGATCGAAATCGTCGCTAAGCGGTATTAATTATTTTAGGATATATCCCCCAAGAGAAAATGACGTTCAGGATTCGCGGTATCGGGGGACTGGGCAGGGAAGTTGGATGATCGTGCAAAGGCTGTTGGGCCAGAAGTCTTGTAAGAGGTTACTTACATAAACCTGCTAGTGTGGCTGGTGTTTGTTTCGTTTCTATGGGCAAATTCAAGATGTGGCTGGGTGAGTTTGGGATAGTGGGGCGCTGCAGGGGTGTTGCCACCTGATAGCGCATGCGACCCGCGTCATAGGGCGAACGAGGCGCGAGGCGTTCTTAGGTCGACGCGCCTGCATTCAACGACAATCGCGTCCATTCAAATTTAAAAATGAGCATTTATGCTAATATCTTATTGTCTGATAGATGTCTCTTTACAATGGATCTCATATGACAGCATGGGATTTTTGGGTTTTATTCAGTGCCTTCTGGACTAGAACATAGAACCCCTGTGCTACCATGTATAAGTCGTCATGGACGTCTTCCGCGTGCGGTTGAACTGCATTGACCACTACCAAGCAACCCCCACGATATATGATCCGCTCCTCCGAAATGATGTCCGCCCCTCGCAACTGCGCAAAGAGCCCAAGGTCCCTGTTATCAGGGTGTTTGGATCTACCGAGACCGGCCAGAAGGTGTGCGCCCACATCCATGGTGCATTCCCTTACCTTTTCATAGAGTATGATGGCAGTCTAAACCCTGATGACGGTAAGCTTGTGCAAGAACTAGGAATGTTCTATTTTGACTGATCTAATTAGTGAACGCATACATATACCGACTGCACCTTTCCATTGATCGCGCCTTGGCCGTGAGTTATCGGCGCAATGTGGATGATGGCAGCAATAGATATGTAGCCCGAATCACACTTGTGAAGGGGGTTCCCTTCTACGGCTTCTATGTGGGATATAGGTTTTATCTCAAGATCTATATGCTCAACCCTACAGTCATGACGCGGCTCGCTGAACTGCTTCGACAAGGTGTCATAATGAAGCAGGTACTTCAACCGCACGAGGCGCATCTGCAGTACTTGCTCCAATTCATGACCGACTACAACCTTTACGGCTGTGCGTACATCGATTCTCAGAAAGTCTGCTTCAGAGCTCCCGTCCCACAGCATGAAGATAATGAAGCATCTACCCACTTATGGCACAGCCAGTCCGTACCGCAGCCCTTCATTACCGATGATTTGGACCTCCCTCGTGTGAGCCATTGTTCAATTGAGGTTGATATATGTGTCCACGATATTCTGAATCGCCGTGAAGTTAGAGAGAGGCAACTTCATCATGGCTTCAATGAAATGGATCATCCGCTACCAGCTGATCTGAGGCTAGTTCACAGTATGGCTGGGCTGTGGGAGGATGAGACGAAACGCCGGAAGCGGAAAATGCCTAATCCCACGGCGGAGAGCAGCCCTTTTCCTCTAGAGGACTTGGTATCCATGTCTGCCGGCCCTCGTGATTCACAGCCTCCGGGCTGGATACATGAGAAAGAATACAGGGATCAAATTCAAGAATTAATCGGTCAGGAGCACGGCATGAACGATGGAACTGAAGTGAACTTCGATAATTTCGTCAAAAGTGTCTCGTTTGAGTCCACGGTCAAAACTGTTTTGCAATCCGTCGACGATCTATACCCGGTCAATTTGAAATCTGGAATAGAAGCGACACAACCCCCGGAGGATGACGGCATTCCGACCAGTAGCATCATTGTCGATGAGGACCGTATTCTTGATCTCGAGCCGGATGAAGACGATATATTTCCCGACGACTCTGACGAGGATGCGATTCGAGCTGTAGTTGCATTGGAGGAGGCTTCAGCTCCCAAACCACATTCTCCGAGTACTTCACTACTACATACTTTAAAGTCGTCGGACACTGTAGCTGGAATGGTTGAGAATCCACGAGCTAGTGGATTGGATGCCTCGGAGCATTTAGAAGTACATATTTCAAATGGGACACTGAATCTTGGCTCTAGTTCATGTCTACTTCCTGGGGGCATCCATACTAGTTGCTTGCGTACTAGCCATCGAATGAGACCTCAATTCTCTATTGAGTTACTAGATGCTGCTATGGACCATGGCTTAGTTAGTAAAGCCCAAAGTGCACACGCCATACGACCAGATCCGATACTTTCTAAGCGCCACGCTCAATCAGACTTAGAGCCTACAAACCATAAGCGGCGTCGTGTGGAATTTGCACCTTCAACGAATACTAGTGCTTCTAAAGAGTTAGGAGAACTTGATGAACAGCTGGCGATAGAGATGCTTAGCAGCTCGAAGTTCACGCAGCCCTCACAAATCGGTAAGGCTCCGCCTAGAGTGGAATCTGGAAGGGAGTCGGGATTGCAGCGACTCAATTTTCCAGTCGTGAAAGACCCGCATGATCCAAATACAAAATTACGATTAAGCCAAACAAGTTCCCAGCGAAGCGACGACAGCCAAGTAAAGAAACACGTCTCTTTCGAGGCGTCGGCCCTGACTGGAAAGCCTTCTGTGGCCGTAGATTCGCAAAGGTCAACGTTAGAGTCCTCTAATTCTTCTGCAACGACAATCAAGGCGACCAAATCTATCTTCATTACGGATATCGGGTGCGCTCCACGACCCCAAACTAAGTTCTTCGTATTCCACCGAAGTGCACCACCAGTGGCAGAAGTGATGTCAACCATGGAATTATATAATCGGCCTGATGTAATATACCAGGGCCCATACTACGGTAAAGATAAAGATGTACCTATAAGACCTCGGGAGTACGCCGGCCAAGAATTTCGACTTGAGGGCAATACTCTGCCGTTTCTCCCGGATTTTGACGCCACTGGGGAATCACTAGCTAATTTCGGTATCAAGTCGGAGGCGCTGTCTGAATATCGCGGAGATGCCGAAGCGTATAGGAAACAGCGGCTTGATTGTTCGTTGCGAAGCTGGGAAATTGCTCAGCCCCCGCCTAGCTTTGCGGAGGTACAAAACTGGTCGGATAATCTTCAAACTGTGGCGGACCATTCGCTCGAGTCCGTCTTGAAAGCGAGGGATCCTGAGCTAAAACCATATTTGTCCCAAATTGATGGCGCAACGCCGAAGAACAAGTATGGGGTCAAGTACTCGCAAAAGGCGAAATCCACAAGCGTCCAACATGAAGCCCAATACATGAGCACTATGAGCCTTGAGGTACATGTCAATACTCGCGGAAAGCTGGTTCCAAACCCCGAGGAGGACGAAGTACAGGCAATTTTTTGGTGCTCGAAATCAGATGAAAATGCCGCGACTGGGGACAGCGCGTCGTTGGCTTTTGAAACGGGAATTATTGTCCTCTCTGAGGATGGTTCTCTGGCGCGTACTATGCAAAGGTTAACTTCAACTGAAATTATTGAGGAGTCATCAGAGCTCGATCTGATGGTGAGAATGGTTGAGATCGTTCGAACGCAGGATCCGGATATTCTCACTGGATATGAAGTCCACGGAAGCTCTTGGGGTTTCCTCATTGAAAGGGCCCGGATTAAATATGATTACAATCTTTGCGACGAATTTTCACGGACGAAAAGCGAATCTTTTGGGCGTATTGGAAAGGACGCTGATAAATGGGGCTTCAATACCACGTCCACAATCCGAGTCACGGGGAGGCATATGATCAACATATGGAGATCTATGCGAGGAGAGCTCAACCTTCTGCAGTACACAATGGAAAATGTGGTCTGGCATTTACTACATCGTCGTATTCCTCACTACCCTTGGCACGCCTTGACTAGTTGGTACATTGGAGGCAAGGCTCGAGATTTAAGCAAACTTTTACGCTACTACCTGACAAGGACAAAACTCGACATCGAGATTCTCGAAATCAACGAGCTGACCCCTCGGACTAGCGAGCAAGCTCGGGTACTTGGCGTTGATTTCTTTTCGGTCTTTTCTCGTGGCTCTCAATTCAAGGTCGAGTCCATCATGTTTAGAATTGCGAAGCCCGAGAACTTCATTCTGGTATCACCTGACAGGAAGCAGGTTGGAATGCAAAATGCGCTCGAATGTCTCCCCCTCGTCATGGAGCCCCAGAGTGCATTCTACAACAGCCCTCTTGTCGTCCTTGATTTCCAGAGTCTGTACCCAAGCGTCATGATCGCTTACAATTACTGCTACTCAACCTTTCTTGGGCGTATAGTCAATTGGCGAGGAACGAACAAGATGGGGTTTACAGAGTACCATCGGCAAAAGAGACTTCTAGAGCTCCTTAAGGATTATATCAATATTGCTCCTAATGGCATAATGTACTGCAAGGCCGAAGTCAGAAAATCACTACTGGCAAAAATGCTGACGGAGATTCTCGAGACCCGTGTTATGGTAAAAAGTGGAATGAAACAGGACAAAGACGACAAGACGCTGCAAAGACTTTTGAACAATCGACAACTAGCGCTCAAGCTACTTGCGAATGTTACATACGGGTATACATCGGCGTCATTTTCGGGGCGGATGCCATGTTCTGAGATCGCGGATAGCATTGTACAGACTGGGCGAGAGACGCTTGAGCGAGCGATAGCTCTCATTCACTCGGTAGACGAGTGGAAAGCTGAGGTCGTCTATGGTGATACAGACAGTTTATTTATCTACCTACCGGGCAGGACCAGACACCAAGCGTTCGATATCGGCAATGAGATTGCCAAAACCATCACCGATATGAATCCTCGGCCCGTAAAGCTGAAGTTTGAAAAGGTCTATCATCCATGCGTGCTTCTTGCTAAGAAACGTTATGTGGGCTATAAGTACGAGAGCAAGGACCAGATCAAGCCCGAGTTTGATGCCAAAGGTATTGAAACGGTCCGAAGGGACGGCACACCTGCAGAACAAATGATTGAAGAGAAAGCCTTGAAGATTCTATTTGAGACGGCTGATCTCAGCCAAGTTAAGGCGTACTTTCAGAGGCAGTGCGCAAAAATCATGCGCGGGGGTGTGTCCATCCAGGATTTCTGCTTTGCAAGGGAGGTTAAACTAGGAACCTATAGCGAGAGAGGGCCACCTCCACCCGGCGCTTTGATCAGCACGAAGAAAATGCTTGAGGATGCAAGAGCAGAGCCTCAGTATGGCGAACGGGTGCCGTACGTCGTTATCAGCGGCGCACTAGGAGCGCGGCTTATCGACCGGTGCGTGGCTCCGGAGGAGTTATTGAGCAATTCGCATCTTTCCCTCGATTCAGAATACTACATTTCCAAGAACTTGATCCCGCCTCTCGAGCGAATCTTCAACCTAGTCGGAGCGAATGTACGACAGTGGTACGATGAGATGCCGAAAGTACAGCGTATCCACCGCCTAGACCCAAGTTACGGCACCTTGATGTCCAAGAAAACGCTAGAGTCATACATGAAGGCAGCTGCATGTTTAGTTTGCGGCACAAAAACTAGGAACGAGGGCTCGATCTGTACGCGATGCCAGGCCGATGTTCCCGCATCGGTTTTAAGACTGCAGACGCAGCTAAATGAGGAAGAGACGAAGCTGTTGGATGTGAATAAGATATGCCAGAGCTGTGCCGGGCTCGCACCATTAGATGAGGTTCCCTGTGATAGTAAGGATTGCCCTGTGTTCTACACGAGAATGAAGCAGGTGGCGCGATATAGAGCTGAGAGGGGCACTATTCAACCGGCGATCCAGCAACTCCTCAATGGTTCGGTTGGAATGGGGGCGCTACAATGGTAGATTTATGATGCATACGATAAGCATGGTACGGTACGCCGGGTGGGCAATAGCATAGTGCTCTGGATGAGGGCATGATTAGATAGACGGTGCATGGTGTAGCTAGAGGCGTCCGTAATGTTTTCCCGTAATGATACCACTGCATTTTGCTCAATCAGCATGATTGGAGGGTTATTCATCATATTTTGAATACCCAAGTATTAAATTAGACCTTTATCAGCTGTTGAAGATACCTACCTAGGTAGGTGTTGTTACATGTTACGGGGAAACATGCAGCAAATGGGATATGCTTATATAAGCTTGTAAAAGGCTTGTATATGTGTCCACATTTCTGATATAGGCTGCAGGCTAGAAGGTAGATAGCTGCACTGTCAGTGTACCCCGCGAATTTAGCCTAGCCCCACATGGGTTCTCCTCTGTGACGTGACCTTCTAAGGTTACAAGGTACCTAGACCTGCACACACCTAACCTCAGCTCACCTTACCTCTCAGAGTCACGTCGCGCGTCCTACTAAGTAGACAAAAGACATCAGCTCGCCTACATTCGCTCCCCATGATCCGTTCCTTCGGTTCCTGGCATAGGCTAGGATAGAACTGTTTACCCTCCAAAGAACTAACTCTATTGTACTATTATATTCTTGACTTCTCCCTTTGCTCCGTCTGCTTCTAATTGTATATGACTTCACATCGATGCTCGATCGGGACGAGGTCACGCGGAGCGTAGCAGAACCACCCTCTGCTGGCCATCCTAGACACTGGAGCCATGAGTAGCTGGACTGTGTTCTTGTTGACCTACCTGCTCGGTGGTGTCACCTTCATTCCATTAGTTGTGATCGCGATCTTGTTCCACGCCCACCTCACCTTTCCCGTCCACGACGATGCCAGCCCCGTTCGGGCCAGCGATGCCGACAGCATAGTACAGCTGGGCGATGACACGAGCGATCTTGAATCAGCCCAGAAGGAGGAGTCGAGACAGAAGCTGCTGGCTGATTCCGACGTAGCCGCGGGGTACTTCGCCGTATGCCGTGAATACACGCCTATGGGCATCAATGCCAAACCCATCGAGCGTTCCACCCCTGTTGGATCCACGACCGTTGCCGCCCCGAGCCCGAGCGTATACCAGACCATGTACCGGAGTATCTTCGATCGGAAACCGGCACCCAACCCGTTGGACGATAACCAGGGTGTCAGTCAGCGGCCGAAGCGAGCAGGCAATGTGTTCTACGTGGTATTGAGGTAGGTCTAGTTCATAGCTCCTCGCGTGTCGCATAATTCAACCAGGCTAATTTTGTATCCCGGTAGGCATGGGCATCTCATGCTTTTCGACGACGACGAGCAACTCGAAGTGCGACATGTCATTTCGCTAGCCAACCACAGCGTCAGCATATACTCAGGGGGAGACCGCACACCCGAAGGCGAACTCTTCATCAAGCGGAATGCAATCCGTTTAACTAGGAGGATAGACGGGAAGGAGGCTGTACCCGACATGCGGATTTCGAAGCCGTTCTACTTGTTTTCCGAGAACTGTTCGGCCAAGGAGGACTTCTACTTTGCTTTGCTTAGGAACCAAGAGCAGACATTCGCAGCCCAGAACATTGCCCCCAAACCTCAACGATTCGATGTCAAGAATATCATATCGCTTGTCCAGAAACTGCATGCATCAGAAGACCACATGCAAACCCGATGGCTCAATGCGTTCATAGGGAGGGTATTCCTAGGTGTTCACCAGACCAGGGATATTGAGAACTTCATTACGGAGAAGCTCACTAAGAAGATTTCACGCGTTAAACGCCCTTCCTTCCTTACGAGAGTTGCGATCCAGGGAATCAGCACAGGTGATTCAGCGCCATATATCACGAATCCTCGTCTTAAGGACCTAAGTGTTGAAGGAGAGTGTGTGATGGAAGCCGACCTCAAATATACCGGTAACTTTAGGCTTGAGGTAGCGGCTACAGCTCGCATTGATCTTGGTCCCCGCTTCAAAGCGCGAGAAGTGAATCTTATCCTAGCTGTAGTGTTGAGAAAACTGGAGGGCCACATCTTCCTCAAAGTCAAGCCGCCTCCCAGTAACCGGATATGGTTTTGCTTCCAATCGATGCCGAAGATGGAAATGAGCATCGAACCCATCGTCAGTTCAAGGCAAATCACGTACACCGTCATCCTCCGGCAAATAGAAAATCGTATCAAAGAAGTTGTTGCGGAAACGTTGGTCTTACCTTTCTGGGACGACACGCCATTCTTCTCAACGGAACATAAACAGTGGCGTGGCGGAATATTCGATGGAGATGATGAGGTCGTGCGTTCACCTGATCATGCAGCTGTTGCCGCTCAAGTAGGAGATGTCGAGGAAGTCAGTCAGATCGAGCAGACAGCATCCCAGCCATCTCTAGACCTACCACCAATAGAGAAGAGTCATAGCATGCCTCTCATGGAGAATAATCAGCCGACGGGATTCTGGGCACGGAAACTAAACAAGAAGAGCTCGCAGCCTAGCGCCAACCATCTTAACTCAGCCTCTACAACAGCTCTAGATGCGAAGAAGTCACCAAGTAGTTCCTCAGACGCGCCACTCCCGATTCGGTCTGGCTCATTCTCTACTCCAAGTCCAGTGATTGGCACGGAGGCTACTCACGCAGAGGTATTTAAGCCTGCCGCATCCGCTCGTAATCATGAAGATGCTGTAAGTGCGATGGCAAGCATCTCTGCTAGATCTCGAACGCATTCACCAACACAGACGCCGGTTGGCTCGCCTTCAAAATCGCCGCCAATAATCTCAGTTCTTAACTCTTCATCCGACGCACCAGCCGTGACAATGCCCGAGCCGGTACTAGACGTTGAGCGCACCCCCAAAGGCCCAACTAGGCGCCACACGGCCTCGTCTTCAGAAAGCATAATAAATAATGACCAACTACCAGACTCGCCCAGCCAGTCAAGCAGAAACTCAATCAAGAGTGGGACAGGCTCTATTGGCAAGGGCTTTTTTGCGCGTAAAGAACCTTCATCACCTGGACTAACCGATGGTACTCCAGAGGCTAAGAACAAAACACTTGCCGCCATGTCGAACGCCGCTGCTACGGCGAAACGATGGGGTTGGAACGCCATACAACGCCAAGCCGAGCGAAATACCAATGGCAGAAAACTATCTGATCCCCCTGTGGACCTCAATCAGCCGATGGGACGCGGCCAGCCACTTCCTCCCCCGGGAACCCCACTGCCACGGCCAGGCGAAATCGCAACGCCCATGGCTGTACCGAAAAGGAAACCCATCCCGCCCCCATCACTACCTTCGTCCAAGAGCACCAAGAGCTTTAACGAGCAGAAGTCAGAGCGTCGTCATGTTCCGCCGCCTCCGCTCCCAAGGCGGCGACGAGTGTCCCAGATTCATGCTACCGAAAACACAGAAGAGAACCTCTTAGTTGTCGAGGCTCCTGCCGACTCTGAACCAAATTCACCTTCTGTCGAGGAGAGTTCGAACTACGTAGAGCCATGGGTAGAGGACGCGGAGGAACTAGATGACAATAGTCCTGAATCGATCATTGACGAATCACCACCATCAGCCCTCACTCTGGCTGAATGGTCCGAACCGAGCAAAGCCCAACCGCCAGAAGCAGACGAAGACGTCAATATCGTGGGGCAAGACGAAGAAAGCGAGGACTACTCAAGCTGGATAGACAATCCCGAGTTCAAGGAAGTAGATATGACTACCGCTAAAACCGAAACATCATCTCAATAATATTATGCATACCCGGAGTTTTTGGGAAGGTTAGGCCCGGCGAGGGCGAATAACACGTGCACACGCACATGCACATGCTATCCTCAGCCCCTAGAATTGATTTTGCAATATTGGATTGTATAGATACAGCGGGCATGGAAGGCTAGGAGTTCTGGAATCTATGGTCAATAAATGTAGCGTGGTTTTTAATACCGTACCTAAGGCCTGCATTTGATCAGTTCATAGTAGGCTATCAATGATAGCCATTTATTTATTTATCACAGATCAATCGACTGTAGATTTAGCTTGAATGAGACGGAATCTCCTGCATGTAGCAACGCTTAGATGATGTTGGTTGTTTACATAGTGGCACTGGATAGTTTCCTACACTCATTACTTTCGTCTAACTATAACGCCCATCAGCTAATACCACGCCGACAAAACATCTGGATTTTAAGCAGCGCTACCTGCCTTATAACCAGAGTCTATACCCTTTTTCTCCGACTTAGGTGACGATGACTTAGATAACCTGCGGTCTAGACTTGGTTAGTAATCACCGGCTCGCCGCACCTCGGAGCCCCCGGAAAGGCTTGGCTACAGCCAAATCGGGTTAAGGTGCCCCATCTCCGGGCCTGACGGAACCGCAGCCACTTCCGTGATTCCGGGGACCACGTCGTCGAGCCCGCCTGGACCTTGTCCCCTGCTACTTAACGATCTTTTAGGGGTAAGAGAAGGGCGTATCTACAAAGGGGCGGGTGGTATAAATTTGGTAACTTAGACTAACTCAAACTGTTTAATCGCAGCATAAGTATTTATTTTTAAGTTTATGTAACGTATATTTATAATCCAAATAGGTGTTATTACATACTTAAGACCTGGTTTTACCGTGCACGTTACAGACACTACGAATGTGCCAAAGCCACGGCAGAGGACTACAATCCCATCAGTGACGAGGTCAAAGAGGTAGCCGCCCTCCTGGCCAAGTTAGACGCTCAAAACCGTAATCTCGAGTACACATGGCTGCCGCCGAAGTCGGACGTAACGGGCCGCAACAACAAAATTGTCAGTCAAGGAAGCTCCAGAGTGAAGATAGGTCACAATAGGGTAGCACGGGGGTAGCAGCCAGGGCGCAGTGTAGGGGTTAGGGTTCAATATCATTGATTCCTAAGCCCTCATCTCAAGTAGGAGGGAGGTTTCGGCTCTTTAGTAATAGTGTCCGAGAGGGATTTGGAAAGCAGAAAGCGGATGCACGCTGCTCGCGCGTTCGTTTGTTTCTATGGAGAGCGTAGTCCGTTCAGTCAGTTCTACGCCGCGACCGTATTTATAGATGGCATCACGTTTCCGACGGCAGAGCATGCCTTCCAAAGGTCCAAGGGCCGAATTAATCCATCGAAAGCAAACCTGGCTCTCCAGGAGCGGATCCTACAGGCGCCCACTCCCAGCGTCGCGAAGCAGCTAGGTAGACAGATCGACCTTGGAGTCCAGGGCCGGGAGGACTGGCACGAATCAAAGATGTCAGCTGCCATCGCCATCAATCTCTGCAAATTCATGCAGCATGCAGAGCTGCCGATGCTTTTGGTCAGCACGGGGAACAGGGCTCTCGTTGAAGCGTCCCCTACCGACAGCGAGTGGTCGTCGGCCTGCGCTGCACGATACGCTTTTACTACGCACCATAGTAGGGCCCGAAACATCTCAATACTGGCGTGTAACTAGATTGGTAAGCTTAACTATAGTATGGAGAAGATCACGCCCTGGCGCTAGAATAACTGAAAGCAACATCCTCCTACCGATGGGACCCTGATATGAAGCGAACACGTCTGTAAGGTTTCAAACTGGCTCAAGGTTGTTACACAGCTTCGTCACCAGATCATCCAGTTCATCCATGACTCTTTCCCCCTTTACGCTCTTCATTCTCTCCGTCGCCTCGCCAAACAGATCCCAGACCGGAAGAAACTTCTTGTCCCCGTGCTCTTTCTTCTGGCTGATGTTGTCAAAAGCCCTGCGCATATTTGCCTGGAACTTCAGGCTCTTGGCCCATTCCTCTCGCTTCTCCAGCAAGCGACGATTCTGGGTCTCTCCTCGGACTGTCGCGGCCCGGTGATACTCCAACATGACGTTGTTACAGTACATGATCAGGGATGCAAGGCCGGCCGCTAGCGCCGTTGACACAGATGAGCCATCATGATATTCGACGGCTTTGACGGAACGTGGGTTCCAGGCCTCAGCCACTTGATTGCCCGGAAAGAAGTAGCTGATGGAGTTTGCGTCCTCGGAGGCCGGGTCACGCTGGCCTTTTGGCAAAGCGGCGCCAATGCGAAATATGTAATCCGGGGCACGGCTAAAAGGCAGTGAGTCTTTGCCGATGATCTGAATATCATCGGCCGCTGAGCAGAACATGAGGATGTTGTCCTTTCTCGCCTTGTCTATCGCTTCCTGAAGCGCCTCAATGTCACGTTCTTCAGGTGTCTGCTTGGTCCCGTTTGCAATTGCAGCGACTTTAGACTTTGCGGGTTTCCGTATCGACCAGGACATACTTATTATGTCGGCTTTTCGGATGCGGGCTCCGTCTATGGCTCTTGCGGCGCTCAGGGCTGATATTACTTGCATGCCACCCTCGGCGCCCGGCTTGTATACCATCGAGTCTTGGATTCTCATTACGTCGAGCGAGACCCAAGGGTTAATGCGGGCAATCATATTAGCCATGATGGTTCCATGGCCATTAGTAGATTGATGCCATGGTAGTTCGACATTTCGGGCCAAGGGGGGACAGTAGCTCAGTCCGGTGGCTTGGACAATATGAGTATCCAGGCTGCTGAGATCTACACCATCATCGATCAATGCTACCTAAAGTCTCTTAGTGATTTCCCAAAGCCAGGGGGAATACTGTAATTTCATACCTTGATTCTTGGCGGCATCATATTCTTCACAGTTGGTATTGTGTTGTGTATATTGAAGAGCGATCGTCTGAAATCCTCCATCCTATCGACCCAAACATGCTGTGGAGGACCGCTTCTTCCGCTAGCTAGAGTCCCAAGGTCTTCATCGGATCTAGCACTATTTGGACGTGCATTGGTTCTGCGCTTCACTTCGAGCTTCACTCCATCTTCGGTTTGATCCTTGATTTCTACTTTGAAATGGTCGATCATTTTTGTTAGTCTTTCGGAGCTTTCAAGTCCCTAGCAACATTCCGTTAGTCTATCTTATTCCAATAGATATTTATATAATTCGACTTGCCGGAAAAGCGTGGAGTATGACCGTCTTCAGCTTTTTCCCTGACTCGTACAATCGTGGAATGCCACTGCGGCCGGCCCACCCGCTGAGTACAGACCAGTTCCCGCTCCAGTACAAATTGACGTTAACTACATCCGGAGCGGCGAATAGGATAACATCTATGCTGATGTCGATCTTCCTCCAATCCCTAGGGAGGTTAATGAGCAGGGTAGCATAGGAGGAGCTCTGGGCAACGATAACATACCATGTTTCGATATGGATTGTCGACGGCCGCTGGGTATCAAGTGAGAATGCGTCTCGTCCTCGGATGGCCCTTTCAATGGCCGCGTCCGTATGGGCCGGTGAATCTAGATCGTCGACATGTAATCGCAGAATTGTACGAACATTATTCTCTGATAATGCATCGAATACGCGAACAAGGCTACTTCGGCCGCGGTTTTCAGGGGCTGTTTGGGCTTTATCACGGGGGCTACGCCGTCGTGTCTCATTTTGGGTATACGACTCGGAAACAGGACCGCTCGAAGTATCGGTAACATGATCTAACGATGGCAAACTCACATAGGAAAGGGTGTCCTCGAAACCGCCCGCTCGTGAAAGTTTTTCAACGAGGATGACTACTTCGTCAGCGGTCTTCCCTTGTTGATGAGCGGCGTCGAAGAACATATTTTTGTCCAGAGCCGTCGAAAACCTCCCGTAAAGCAATTCTTTGGCTTCCATGTCCGGCCTTGTGCGGATGTAGTGAGTTTTAAGGAAATCATGTATCTTGCTAGCCGCGTCTTCCGGGGAAATCTTATTTGATGATGTGGTTGAAGCAGCATTTTTCGAAGCTTTCGACTGGGATATGGTGTCGTCCTTCTCCGAAGCAGTCTGAGGAGTGCCTTTCGCTGTGGCTTTGCCGAGGGAATTGGACTGGGGCTGACGGATAACATTCGGGCTATCAAATGCTCTATCAGCGGTACCTCGCTGTGCAATGGGCTGCTTCTCCTTCCGAAGCAAAGCGTGTTCAGGTGTTAGGATGACCTGGTCCACCTCTCCTTTCTCCAGGGGACTTTTGCGCAAGGTCATCATGTCAGGGATAACACGGCGCATGCCATCTTTGAGATCTCGCGATTTAATAACATTACCCTGACGGGATTGAGATATGGCCTCGCTTGGTGCCTTAGCGGCGGATGTGGCTGCGGCCTCGTATTTATTGTGCCAGGTTTCCATAGTACCTTTAAAGTAAAGGTATGGAGACTCATGGACGTTGTTGAATTGACGCGCGTGTTGATGTTTGGTGAAGATCTTATCTCCTTTAACAACTAATGGCACAACAATCTTCTGCTTGTACCAATTTATTGGGAGACGACACAGCTCATAGGCGAGAGCATAGTGAATAGGAGTGTTTCCCAACCTGTCTTGTGCCGTAGCGGTCTCATCTGAGGATGATTGAACAAACTTTTGCAAGAAAGACAGAAACGCTCTCCGATTCAAGCGCTTCTCCGTCGCAAGTTTCTTTCTCATCTGTTCGCTGTTCTTCGCGGCGTCCAAGATATCGGACTTGAATGCATAATGAAGACAATTCATCCCCGATGGGCCACGGGCGGCAAGCAGATTTGACAGGCTATCTTCACAGTGGTCCACAATATGCTGTAAGAAATCCTTGTTATCGCACCGTATGGCGACTTCCAAAATGGGGTCCTCTTGCTGTTCGTCGTATGTTTGAGTTTTCTCTGTATGGTGAGTATTGTGATCGATCAAATAATTCATAACTTCGAGACGAGTTTGTTCTGGGACTGCCTGAAAGCCTCCCGCGTTGAAGTCTTTGGCCAACTCATGCAGAACAGTAGGTCTTGTCCCTAGGCTCTCACTTTTCTCCGTCAAGGCCTGCTTCTTGAAATCCTCCAACACGGCAACGTGTGACCCAGTAGACTCATTCCATAAACGCTCGTTAATCGCCAAGCTCCTGAAGATATCACCCCATCTCTGTTCCCATGATTTCCCCATTCGCCATTGAGTACTGGCTAGTTCATCGTCGTCCACAACCCCTTGGCCGTCTCCGGTGACGAAGTATTCGTCTTCGTCATCGAGCTCAATGAGTTCCTCGTTCTTTTCAGACATGTCCAAAGACGCCTAATCGGGAGAATCAAAAGGAAAAATAAAATAGGGTGAGTTATAGCGATGTCAAGTGCTCATGAAATACGATGATAACTAAGAGAGGTCGTTGCAACTGCAAAAACAAGAGGCACAGCAGATTTAGGTCTTGGAACGACAAGCTTCCGGACAAACTCGCCCCCGGTAATGAATAGCTAATGGAGCTATATTTAGTCGACGAACCATCTGCCGGTGTCAAGCTTTCGTATTCGGCCTCCACATGATAGCCTACTGCAAAAACGCAAGTGATCAGACTACGTTGCATTGCATCCAACCGGAGGCCCCGTACTATGACTATGGACAGTGCGAATCCCGCCCCCAACTGATAGCTAGCCTAGAGCCGACTCGTTCTGGCTAGATTGTCTTCTTTTTTTTCTGCTATGGAAGATTTGCTGATATGGGGTTAGGTAATGTGAAATTTAGAGGGTGGTGCGACTCATTAGGATCAGGAACATGTAGCGTACTATAGTAGACAAATTATAGCCAAACTATAAGCTCCGTCTCACAAGTGGCGTCTCACGAGGAATCAGGGTGATAATGGGTCGTAAGCTTAGGATGTTTTAACAGGTTTCGGTGAGGGATTACTTATATGTGTGACAGCGCATACCGGACACGACCGGACCAGGCGTTATTCCGAGTAATGAAATATATTAAAAAGAGCGTAGTTCCATCGTGATCTCTTAATTAGTCCTGTCTCTTCACAGCATCGCCGTACTCTGTGTACATAGTGCAACCCCACAACTTATCCATGTCTACCTTGCCAAGGTTGTTACGGTCCAGGACTTCTGACTCGGAGAATTGATTGAATGGCTTCTCCTGGACGTCAAATATGACTGGCTCGTCTGGCGCACGGCTTGAAAACAATGAAACGGCCATTGTTTTCAGATCGGGATTCGCCTGAATGTATGGGTGACACGCAAAGTTCTCATCATCATCGCGTTCCAGGAGAATGCATGCAACAAGGTTGGACGGTATTCCGTCTTTCTGTGATTCGTTCTCCGATAGATAAAACCGAGCTTGATTGTACGTGCCCCATTCATCAGACTGGGGTTTATCGCCAGTGACAACTGTGTGATGCTTGGTGATCTTCTCTACGGCATCCTCCTTTGTTAGCGTCACACCGGCGTCAACAGCAGGTATCTCCGGGCCGGCCTGGAGCTGGAGTGACAGCTTCGAGCTCTCACTCTGCGTCGTCTCTTCCATTTTGTGAATTCCGTCTGGCCTCACAGAAACGACTGATGGGCCAACAGAACGGCCCCCGGTGGGATGGAACTTAAACATGACATCGGCCGTTTTGATGCGAGCTCCTCGATAGGAATTAAACTTGAACTCATACACCAAAAGCGTGGCTCGCTTACCCCGGCCATCCTTGATGTAGCCGTGAATCATGACTTTGGCATTGCAACACACAGTGAATGCTGGTTTCTTGCTCGATCCACCGTGAAAGACTGAGACTGCCTTCCTCTGCATTTCTCCGGGGCGGTTACGGACGTGGTACCCTGTAAAGTTTGAGATCATTGATATAAACTTGCGGATTTGGGACCTTACCTCCAGATTCCATTTCTGGTGCCAGTGAAAGATTGAACTGCACTGGATCTGTAGAGCCTGAAGTGCCATCCTCCTCTGAGTACTCATCTTCCTCCTCGCTCAACCATAGGTCTTCGTCGCTCATGTTTATTGAGGATCTTTGTGATCATGCTCTTGCCGATCGGGAATCGGGATATTCTTAGGTCTGGTTGAGAACGCGATGGCGTTGCGTGATGGTGCCATTTAAATCATAATAGGACTTCCAAGAGCTTACACCGTGCGGAGATTCTATGTTGCTTTCTGCAACACACCATTTTGGTTTTTTGGTTAATTTGTTGTGCATATTGGAAAAACGCGACGCTATAGGGCAGCTCGTATTGCTGCCTATTCCAATACTTGACCGGCGAGAGGGGGCTATACGCAATGTCACCTCACTCGTATCAGTCTCCAATGACACCACCTCCAGCCTGCTGCGAGAAATCCCTGCTAGTTTTGTTGAAGCATTCACCCCCAAGAGCTACCTTTTGAAAGATCCGAGTGGCGACCCACGTCTTCAACTGAGTCACCCATAAGCACCTCTCCCGAATAGTGTCTTACCAAGCTTGGGATTCTCACGCGAGCGCATATCAAACTCCCTAAGCTATCGTTAGAATGTCTGAAGCTGAATCTGAATCTGGCGATACCCTCCCAGTATCAGTCCCGAATGATGATGCCTCACGTGACGATGTGGTGGAAGGCACCTCTCATGAAGGAGTGATATTCAAGTCGCTCGTTGGGCCGGATGAAGGATTCATTCCGGGAAAACAGCCGGATATTGACGTTATTCACGTCGTTGGCATCGGCACAGAAGATGAACCACTTTGCTTATCCTCTTTCATATCTTCCGACGTCGAATCGAGGAAAAGAACCTTCACTTTTCGTATTGACATCGCCGGCCTGATGACGGGAGACCTATCGATGGCCTCTATCGAGCTCCAGGCCCAACAGTTACTTGATGGGATCTGTTATTTCAGGAGATTCGAGGGTGATAAGAACCCCTCGGGACGAGCCATTGCGTTCGTCGCGTACGATCTTGGGGCCCTGGTGCTGAAAAAGGCAATCTCGCTAGCAGGTATCTATCGTGATCGCTGGCCAGACGTATTCTCTCATGCGGCGCAAATTTTATTCTATGGCTGTTTCCAGCGCACCCAAGATGCTTACTCTCTGAGGTCAAAGGTCTCCGAATTCTTGTATACCAACGCGAAAGAGCCTTGGAAGAAATATCTTAGTCCGACATCTGTTGCGAGTGTTGCAAGAGCGTCAACGGAGACAACTGAGGTCTTCCTCGGTTCTAGGGTGACACTTTGTAGTAGAGTCACTAGCCTCTACGCAAAAGAGGGCATTGAGGCGAAGATACATCCGGTATTCGACTACTTCACGGGAACCTTGGGGGTTCCCGTCGAATTGCCTATCGAAGAGCAAGATGGCGAGATCCAGTTTCCAAATCTAGCGAGCAAGGTTTGCTTTCAGGTCAATAAATGGGTGCCTCACCAATCATGGATTCCATTTGAACAGACGCTTGTGTCACTCGCGCTGCCTCACAGCCAGTCAACGTTGGTATCTCCAATACCTTCACACCCGATCTTAGACACACAAGCACACCATGAATGGCTTAAGTCTCGCGGAATAAGGATACTGTCTATCGAAGGCGGGGATTCCAAGACAAGGCGAGACGCTGCTGAACAAGTGTTTCTAGCCTGGCAGACCAAGCAGATCGAGAGAGAAGAATATGCAACCAAAAACTTCTCGTTCAAATTTTCGGCAAGAGATCCATTGCGAGATACGATCGACGATATGATCGTTTCTCTACTTCTTCAAGCAGCACCTCGTTATGACAGCAGCGGGTCTGAAACCGATGAGTACCGCCTACTAAAGGATCAGTTCAATATACAACGGGCATGGACCGAGAAAGACCTCCTCCTGATGTTCGAGCAACAGTCATACAGATTCCTTGGGACCGGTACCCTGATCCTATTACAAGATATTGAATGTTGCAAAAAGGACGGCCTTGCCGCATTTTGGGACATCTTGAAGGGAGAAGGATCGCCATCAGAATCCCCCTTCAAGATAGTTGTAACACAGCCGAACAGCGTTACCCTGCTGCGGCAGCTAGGGCCGGGAATACCTGTTGAGCGATACATCATTCCGGATGCTACTCGTAGCACGGACGAGGCTGATGTTGCTGAATATGTTAATGCCTTGGCCCAAGATCTCTGCCCTAATGGTCATGGGGAAGCCCAACTCAGGAAAAGCCTGCTTGCTGTGTGCAACTATGGCATAAATATAGCGGACAAAATAATCCCTCTTGCACGAAGCCGCTCAGGATGGCCGGAAGAGCCAACGGCGGATAACCTATCCACAATATGCTCTATCTTGGAGGCAACTTCACGTTCATCGACACTAACGACCGTAATGGATAATGCCCTCAGAGCAGATCCCGATCAGGACGGCTTGCGATGGGTTCTAGGCTGGCTATTGTGTGCCTTCCGTCCATTAACCAGGCATGAATTGGCATGGATATACTGCAACCGAACAGGTTCTGGGCTACGAGAACCTTCATCCATGCGTATACAAGCAGCTAAACTTGCTATTGATAATCATCTCCGCGGAATTGCCGACTTTAGTCATGACCAAGTGACGATAAAAGACGACGTTGTGGCCCTATTTAAGCCTGGCCCGGACTTCTTATGGACTGACGTGATGGCATCAGCTCCTCAAATGATTATGGACTTCTTATTAAAGCATTTCTCAATTTGGGAGGCTGATGGATGCCTTGAAAAGGCCTTTTGTCGATATCAGCTACTCTGCGAGGACTCACACGAGAAATTGATTCCTCCACTGATACCAGACGGTAAAGATCCCCTATTCTATGCTGTTCAGTTCTTCCCAAACCATTTATCAGCTGAGAAAAGCTATTTGAGCGGCATGGTTCAAGCCTTAGCCGTCCCCACAGGCCAGTTTGCGTCGTGGGCAAAGGTATTTTGGGCCATGAGTAATCCATTCTCCAGATCTCGCGAGTGTCCGAGCTCTGCACATGAGATTCTGCTAGATATAAGCGACCTGGGACCCGATGTTCGCCGTGTGTTGGAAAACCTAAGACAAACCGATGAAAGTTCTGTGTGCGCTGAATTGGAAAAGGCTTTTCATAAGGCAGTTGAACGGGGCGAGGAGGAAACAGCAATTACCTTGCTAAAGCAATTGTCGGCTCTCGCGGACAGCAAACAACAAATAGCAGCATCCCCAAATATCCAGGCATGCCACGAGCCCCCCAAAGTCTCAGAGGGCGCTGGTGCCATCACAAAGAGCCTCGGTGTTGCCTTTGCTGGACCGGTGCTCCAACGAGCTCTGTGGCGAGCAGTTCGGCTGAACATGGGCCGGTTGGTGACATTTCTAATTGAAGATGGAACCAGCCCGGATGCTCCGGACCTAGATTCTTGGTCTTTCCCATTACATACCGCGGCCCAGCTTGGTCATACGGATATTGTGCGAGATCTGCTTAAGTATGGTGCAAGCGTCAGGAGAAATAGTGAAATTAACATACTGCGCGCGGCAGCTGTCAATGGTCAACTTGGCACAGTGAAATTCCTTGCCACGAACTATCCCTCACTTCTAGAGGACTCAACGCCCCCTTTTTACATGGCTTGCTATTGTGGTAGACAGGGTGTTGTTGAGGCGCTGGTAGCTATTGGCGCCGATACTCATGTGACGTATGAGCCGGAGCCTGGGTCTCCATGGAAGCCCCTGTCGATAGCAATAGTGCAAGGCCACCTGGGAATCATGGAAACCCTTTTGAAAATAATACCGGACCCAAATGAGTATGAAACATCTGCGACGCTGAATCCTCTATACCTCGCCACAGCCGTCGCAGGGAACAGCGACGCCGTTCGCCTATTGCTCAAGTATGGCCTAAATCCAAACGATGAGCTCATAAAACCGCCACTCGTGCTCGAGATCTCGAGATCAAATACCCCTAGCGAGGATAAACTAGATATTCTCGACTTGCTCGTGACAAACAATGCGCGAGTCGATCTGGTCGAATCTTCGACGGGCATTACGCCACTAATGTGCGCAGCAGCAAATGGCGAGTTATCCCTAGCGGAATGGCTGCTGGACCACAACAGCAATGTCCATGTAGTCGATACAGAGGGTTGGACTGCGTTGTTTCACGCTGCCAATTCTAATCACATTGAACTGGTACGAGTTTTATTATCGCACAAGCCGCGACTTGATATCAAAGTGTCGTCAGGGCAGACACTCAATCAGATAGTTGTTGGCAAAGAGGAAATTTTGCAACTGCTCTTGGATGCTAATCTCGCCCTGGACTTGGAGCTCACCAACGATGAGGGCAAAACCGCGCTGGGTTGTGCTGTTGAACAAAAGCTGCCGCATGCCGTGAGAGTTTTGCTGTCCAGAAAGGTTGATATCCACCATAGGGATAATTCAGGCCGTACGGCTATTCTTGACTCAGTTGTAAATGCTCCAGATCCAGAAATTCTTCGCATGTTGGCGGAAAGTGGTGCAGATCTACAGGACGCCATTTCTGAGGAAGGTAGAAGTGTCCTTCAAATGGCCACAATCCGGGGGGCAGAGCTGCTCAAGATAGTGCTTGAATTCCGCAAGCGTATCGATCTTGAACAGCTTAATTCATGGGGACGCACCGCGCTGCACGATGGACTCCTCTACGATGCTTCGGAGGAAAGCATTCAATTGCTGATCAGAGCTGGCGTCAACGTGAATGTGCGAGATGAGGATGGACTGACCCCTGTCATGTGTGCAATTTACCGGGAGTCCCTAACTAATCTCAAATTATTACTTGCGGAGCCGGAGATCGACATTAATTCTCACAGCCAAGCCTATCCGCCGCCTCTTATACTTACCTGCAGCAGACTCCTACCCGATTTTGTTCAATCGCTGCTCGATAGAGGGGCGGACGTTAATGCGCGGTGGTTAATGGACATGACGTGGTCTCCGCTAATAGCGACGTTGATGGGCTCCGCCAACCCTGGGGAAAACCGAGACGAGCTAGTCGACAAGATCGTGCGCATGCTTGTGAACCACGGTGCTCCGGTTCGAGTGCATTACGAAACCACTCCGACGCATCATCGAGCAATCACTGATCCTCTTCAAGCCGCCTGCGTCGTTGCCAACGTGGCCATGATCCAATACCTAGTAGGCGTAGGCGCGCCGATAGATGGTGCTGGGCCGCTCAAAAATCTCCCTATCCACTTTGCCACGATCAATGGCGTTCGAAATTTCGAAGCAGTAAGTCAGATCTATCAAGGCGATTTATTAGTAACAGATGTTGCTGGCAAGACTGTATTGCACTGGGCCGCACAATTTTCCCACGTTGAGACACTCAAGTTCATACTTGACAAAGTTTCTTCGTCGATCAAATCCCAGCGGCGTAAATATGCCAATCTCCCAGACATCGATGGCTGGACACCGCTTGCTTGGGCTACCCGACCGGCGATCGGCGGCCTTGGATATGAAGATCAATCAGAGCCTCGCGAAATCACGGAGACTATACAGTACCTGTTGAACGAAGGCGCCGACCCGTGGGTTCAGTTTACAATTGGCCGGGGCGATGATGCCGAGATATTCACGCCGCTACAGATGGCTCAACTTTGCGATTTGCCTGAGAATGCCATAAATGCTATTAAGGACGCGCAAGCCTGTGGCGGGGAGGCCCAGTGTGCTGTGGAAATGGTAACTAAAAAGTATACAAGATGGAGAGGTTATTGTGATGTGTGCCTTGCGGTAAGTAATGATATGCTTGATGAGAAAGGCTGGTGCTAACAGGATATGCTTATGCAAAGACAGTTTATGGTCACGCGTATAAGTGTGACATATGCGCTGATTTTGACGCGTGTAAGAAATGCTATGGCAGGATCGACACTTACCATGAGCATCTCAAGACTGAAGATGGGAAAGCTCACACGTTCAAGCTACGCCCAGCATGTGAAAAGGAGTTTGAAGATCCGGTAGACTCGGAGAAAACAGACAAGGATCCGAGTAGCGCAGCCGGAGCGGATGAGCCAGATAGTAAAGCTGGGTTGGAAGCACCTGAGGCCAAGGCCGATGATGGTGGGCTCGATCTGGGTGACCTAGATGATCTAGATGGTTTCGATGAGGATTCGGGGGGAGCAAGCTGACTGTTGTAATGGATGGTTCTATTCCCTAGCTAGGTTAGCGCCGCGCCCGGGCGGCTCCTATAAAAGGGTCCTTTCGTGGGTTCGACGCGTCGGGCTCTTCCTCGTCACCTCACTTTCCCACCTCTTACGAGGGGGTGGTTTTTACCGGTGGTCGGAGGGTTTTTACACCCACCCAGCGTTCCTTGGGTCTAGTGGCAGCGGTCAGCATTGCTCGGCGCGTGGGCGCGCTATTTCCAGGTCCCGAGGCTCGAGGGGGAGGGGGGGACGGCCCATAGGGCAGAAGGATGGAAAGGAGGACTGCGTTTGGGTTGTGCTTTTTATTTGTCCTACCCGCGAGTTGCCAGCCCGGCCAGGCCTCAAATAGAGGCTCACACTCCCCCTAATACCTGCATTCAACCAATTCTTTGCTGAAAGCCGTGTTGAGTGAACAGATATTCATGGCTTGGCCTCTTGAGCGGGTGGATGAAGAATGAGTATCTAATTTGTGCCACATCTTGTCAAAACAATTGTTCTATCTACTTGAATACACTATTCGGCATAGTGGCTTATAGAGTAGAAAAGCGGGACTATGCACATATCCATATTCCTCAAAAGGACTTCAATTCATTTAAGCATTATACGCCATTGCGATTGGTGCAGCTGCCTACATGTGTTGCCCTACTTTTCCACTTTTTAAGTCACGGAGCCAACAAGGATGCATACCCATACAATAAACAATGTTACCAATATAACTTATATTGCAAGCGGATGTAGATCTGCCCAACGGTTTTAGAAGTACTAGTGCTGAGCAACGGTCGAGTGGGTAGAGTAATCTGAGTAGGTAGGGAAACCTCTGGCTTGTCTGGGGTACCCGCCCTGAAGCTCGCATGGGTCGTTGCGTAGCTTCGGGTTTTACAGTGCAACCAGCAAGCAACCGCTGGTATATGCTGTACCGGTACGTAAAAATCAACATACCCCTGCCGAAGCGTTGGCGTGCTTACAAGTAAGGAATGAATCGACAGGGGAATATGCAAGATTGACGGTATATCTCTACGATTCATTGCAAAGGAGACCTAAGCGACCATGCAGACTGTAATCCCCAGGATGGTTACCTACCCAGTTGTTTAACCGTGACCCAAGTGGGGAGGGATCCCAAAAATAAAGTCCGACTCGGTATATTGGAGGAGAGGTATCGTACCAGGTTACCTAGTTGGGTCACCTCGCGAATCCAGCCCTAAAGCGGGTTGGTATATTGTTCTGCCGCCAGGCCGAGTATGTAAGCCAACTACTACGTAAGCAGGCAACCAACCGTTCGCCGCGTAAAAAGAAAGGCTTTGTGTTTGAAGCCGCTGAAGTAAGACATGCGTAGAACAACTCGAACCAGCTGATCGGATCTACTAATCATAGTGTCTGAAAAGGCAAAATTTCAATTTCCAACGAAAAATCTTGGAAGCGAGCTGCAAGCCCAAGAAGCAACACCTCGATAGTGTATTGTGCTACTGGATCGTGCTAATGCAGAATCAGCTCAGCTCTTGGAGGCTAAATGTCTAGCCAGTCAACGGTGGTCAAGCGTGCCGCGCCACTTCAAGGGAGAAATAGGGGAGGGGGGGAACGTGGTAGGGTTCGATTATTGACAGACAACGCTGACCAGGCGTTGTCGTCGTCGGAACGTGTAAGCCGAGTGAGTGTTTAAGTATGGTACACTTGGAAAAGATGGCAGCTCCACAAGCCAGCGCCAGCGAAACGGAATTCGGAGCGGAGCCAGGGTCGATCCTGAATTCTCACCACTTACCAGGATCTGCTGTTCGATCCGCTTCCGCGCGTCTACCCCGGTTCCGCCCGGACCTTGTTTTCTGCAGTCATCTTGGCATAAAATTGCCAGTCCTGCATGGAGACTATATGGCTAGCTGCAGAGGCCAAACCAAAACTCTATACGATTTGTCAGCCACGTGCGCTTAAAACGATGGCAGCCAATAGAGCACTCCAAGCGCCCTCGCCGACCAGACTTCGCGGCGCCGAAGAACAGGATGAGTGCGGACAAATGTGGACAGATGCTCCATCCTTGATCTGAGAGCATCTCCTTTTCGGCACGGCTCGTCTACTACTAGCAGTCGACGCTAATGGCCTACTAGTATAGTCCCGTGCTAGCCCAGCCACGGAACATACCATGAACCCATGAACCGCCCCCGACTTACTGTACGGGTTAATTAATCTAGCCGACCAGGTAACCCGGGCAGACACCCTCATCCTGTTGCTCTCAACTGATGTTGTCATTTGAGCGAAACAGTTGAAATTAGTGAAAAGCTCCGGACGGCTTGCACAACGCCGTCGATTCAAGGTCAATGAGGCTCTCGTTCGTTGATCCCAAGTGATAAGTCCATTGCTTCCGGGTGCCGGGCGGTGTGGGGGGTTGCGAAGGATAGGGAAGGGCAGGGCATGGCGGGAATACATACTATATGTATGTATGTAGCTCGCCAGACTTTGCAGAACTATGTGCACTGTATTGATGTGCGTACACCGCATAGTACATACGTCTCCAAACAAAACGGGCGTGCATGGCGTACGGCATCATACATGCTGCCTAACCCATGTGTATGGCGTGCGCAGCTGGGCGTGTAGGATCATGGATAATGCCATCGCGTCGCTACCACCAGCTCCTGTCTCGGCTGACCCAAGAAGACCAGTACAGCCGCCCTCGACGTCATCGTACGCAGACGAGGTTGTATTCTCAGGAGCGCCGGCAATTCGTGTGATGAGGGAGCGCGTTGGTCGCCTTGCTTATACGTGGCCGCATGACAGATTGTATCATTGGTACGGTTAGAGAGTTAGTGAGAGGGAAAATCTTTAACGCTCTCTGCCCGGTAAACAACCTGTTACTGCTCCTAGTTATACCACATGACCCGACTTCTATATGGGAATTAAGTGTTCTGTTATCAAGAGTTCGAGTGGTATTAATGGTGTGTTGAGAATCAATGGGATATGTACGGTTTCTCTGAGGGTGTATAGTATTCTTTTTGTCTCGGTCTCAAACGCTGCATCTGGGCTCACCTGCCCAGGGGTGCCTTGGCTAGAATTCGTCTGAGACGATGATCATTTCTGTTTTTGACTTCTTCGGGTCATCTTGACGGTACCCATCCATGGATTAGAACTAGGATCTTGCATCTACTAGTGCAAATCGTTCAGATGGATCGTGAACAGGCAACTCGATCGACGATCTATTTCCTGTTGGAGATGAGAATGGCCTAACCAGCTGGAAAGAGCAACGAGAAGATTGGTCACTTACTCACTTCTGTTCGCTAGCGGTTATGGAATATCCTATCGGAGCATCAGGGATTTCGCGTCTGCTGGCGTAGCATGAGACAAGTCATCGTGAACCAGGCGGCCCTCATCGCACATGGGCGCACGTATTCCACGATGGCGGCGCCTGCGATGGTGGTCAATACGACCGAAACTATCGCCATCCTCCGAATATAAATACCTGCCATTCTACCAGATTGATACCGGCATCCTCACCTCGTCACTCAGGCAGCACCACCCGTCCTTACAGCTTCTAGCTCCTAGATTCTGATTCTTTGCACACTCTCTCGGCAATCATACTCCAAAGTTTCAATCTTTCACCTCAACCGCCACAATGCAGTTCTCCGCTCTCTTCACTGCCCTTCTTGCTACCGCCGTCGTGGCTAGCCCCATCGACAAGGTAGAGAAGAGGAACTGGACCACAACCACTGTTGGTTATCCCACTTCCAGCAATCCCGGCGGTGGTTATCCTACCACCACTACTAAGTCCACCACCACCAAGCCGACTACTACGACCAAGCCTACCACTACTACTGGTTATCCTACCTCCTCAACCACTACTACCAAGCCTACCACTACCACCACTACTACTAAGTCTACTACTACTACTACCAAGTCCACTACTACTACTGGTTATCCTACCTCCTCGACCACAACTACTAAGCCCACTACTACTACCACCACCACTACCAAGCCCACTACGACGACCACTAGCTCTCCTGGCTATCCTACTTCTTCCACTACTACCACCACCACTACGAAGAGCACCAGCACTACCACCAGCGGGGGCTCTGAACCTACTGGCGGCTACGATGCCTGCCCCGATGGACTCTACAGCGTCGAGCAGTGCTGCTCCACCGATATCCTCGGCGTTATTGATCTAGACTGCCACAGCCGTAAGTCCCCTCCGGCAATCCATCCCGCATGTAGGTTGACATGATCTGACATCTCATGCTATCTAGCTGCCGCCGTCCCAAGCAGCCCTGCCAGCTTCCAGTCCATCTGTGCTGCCGGTGGCCAGCGAGCCCGCTGCTGCGTCCTCCCTGTTGTAAGTCATCTTCCTTGCCCATCGAATTCCCCCGCTAACAAATCACTCCACAGGCTGGCCAGGCTGCTCTCTGCGTTACCCCCGTGGGTCTCTAAGCAAAGGTGGCGACGGGTCCTTTTTATTCGCCCGACCAGAAGCTGCAGAGGGATGGGTGGTGGCGTGGTCGGGGTGGCGGTCGTTCTTTTCAAGCCTTTTCCTGATTAGCCGTATTGGGCGACGGTGGGAGGAATCTGGATCTGGCTTGCCTAGCGTCAATATGCCCGGCAAACTGGTGTTGGTCGGTGCCTGGTCGTTCGTTCTCTAGGCAGTTTTTTTTAAATGTTTATAGTTAGCTATAATTATGGGTATACGACATAATTATGTAAATGCTAAATTTCGATTCACGGAATGTCAGAGTCTGCCTATCCCGAAGCAAGGATAGTGATCGAATCGGGTCTCGACCGTCGCATCCCCTGGGCAAATCAATAAACATGCTATATATAGGCTAATTTGCTTTTCTTGTCTGCAGGACACAGCGTGCACGTAATCACGTGATCGGATTGCTCGGTGGCTACGTGGAAACATCTGAGTATAACTACCTAGCACATAATCTATTTCACGAGGTTACTGAATAGAGACAAGAAGAATTGCACAACTACACGCATTGCTAATGAAATTCCATCTTGCGGCCGCGGCTAATATGCTAGAGCACAAGTAGTTAATTACTTAACTGATTGACTGAACGGCGTCGCTTGGGCCGAACACGCTATATTCATCCTTCCACATCTTTCTGGGCGCTGAGACAAGTCATACGATGTGGTGAAACACGGTTCTTGTACCTACACTCTTTGGCCTTCTGTATTACAATAGAACCTGGGTGGACTAAGACATAGCTGAATACCTCCATAACCTGCTTTGGGCTTTAAAAGCCCGGACCACCTCAATGCCAAGAGCCCAAGGAACCAAAACATGCAGTGAGCACACATCTGTTACGGTATAAGAATATCGTTATATTAGAATTACAAGTGGGTGAGCGCTCAACACAGTCACTCGTGTACTCAATGAGTTCTTAAATTATTACACCAATTTTCATCGCAATTCGCTATTTGTTTCTATATTAAAATTACATCATAGATATCTTAGTATTCCGGCCACTTGGCACGAATCTAGATGTCTGCACCTCCCGCATTGCTCAACTCGGTTAGTTGCCAAGCCTTCAACGGCCAGTTGATCTAGATCTAGATCGGCAGTCTCTGTCCAGAGATCAACAAAGTACGGACGGCCGACATTTCCGGTCACGAGCGTTCTTGGCAAAAGCTTAATTGACATGAATGGACTTGCCTATTGGAGTGGGTTATGTAAATTGGAGCTTAGGGCGTAGGGGGGTAACACTGCACTAATTGTTCATCGAGATCTCAAGCTATGGTTAATAGGGATCGTAAAAACACCAATTGAAATATCAATACGGAACAAAGAGTGAGAATGAGATAAGTTCAACCGGCGGCAATTGAACATTCTGAGAAAAAGTATTGAATAGTCAATTTACCGGTCAGAGTGAGCTAATAGTAGTTGGGGTTGCTTCCCGGCTGAGATGAGTCGCAGAATTGAATTTCCGCTATCCAGGTAGCATGAGTACTGACTCCGATATTCGGGAGAGCCAATTGGGAACTGCATACTTGATTGGAATTTCCGCTGTTGACTCCGATACTCGAAGTTTCTCCAGACATCATGTAATACCTTATAGCACGAATCTAAAATTGAAGCACTTTGTATTAGCCTAGAAAGTAGCGAAAGCATCACAAAGGCCTTTAATCGAGTCCAATTTTAAGTATTAATGTAGTGCTGAACGCTAAGTTGACCGTTTTAGTCGTGAACGTGAATATCTCCTGCTCAACTCAAATCGAGCCAATTTTCGCCACCTACGCTAATACCCAGTCCCGGTGGCCGTGGCGGATAAAGGGGCATCCATATTACGCTCTCGTAAGAATGGGAGTATTTACCTCCGAAAACGGTGGGTAATAGGGGCTTATGGGAGTTGCCGGTGTAGGTCAAGGCCTCTTCTCCTCACCGAGTCCCTTCGTGAAGGCCAAAAGCTGCCCGCATCCTCGGGTCGCCTGAGAACTACTCTTTCCGACATCGGGTGAATGAACGCCTTACCAGTCTTTTCAATAAGAAAGGTTAGAGATTCTAGATAAACCCGCGGATCGCAAGTTAGGGCTCCCAAGAAGCCCACTTCTAAATGGTCTTGCCTGCAGCTCCTAAATAAATCAATATCATGAATTAAGTCATGAGATAAGAAGTTGTAGTGTTCCCGAAACTCGACCCGGGAAGTAAGAATAAGCCGTGCGTTTCGGGTCCTGTTTGTTGTCTCATCGCCAAACATAAGTGTAACGGAAACTTATGTCGACTTGGGACCTGAAGATGGCCGCTTGAATAGGATACGATGGTAACGAAAGAAGAATTGGTTATCATATGCAGTTTCCGATGGGTATACACATGATACGGCTGTGTTGCTCTCATGAGCATGAGAAAAGCATAGCCGCGATATGCTTCTAAACAGGGCCGGCTCATTAAGCTACAGAATAAGCATCAGGCCACCAAAGACGGCAGATATGGAGTTGCTGAGCAGGCGGAATATTTTCTATGCGCAGGGGTACTGGATATTGAGACTATAAGATTCCTGTATATATCGACGTGGTGCTTAGATTGGCTTAGGGGTATACACAATTGATATAACACTCTCCGTTCCGGTTTAGAGAGACGAAGAGTGTGAATGTGCTAGGAAAGGCGACTATCAGTGAATTCTAGTACCGCGATGTATTGTCTACAAATATTAAAAAATGTATAAGTACAAATAAAGTTTTAAGAAGTAAAAATCGAAACCTTCATACCACGCACGACATCTATATCCCCAACTCCTGGCTTCTTCAAAATGTGCAAGCAGACACCCCATTATACGAGAACTACTTTACGGGGGCTGCTGAATATTTCCGATACTCCTAGCCCCTGGAAGATTTTACTTAATAATATATAACTGCCATCGCTATTCTCCACTAGTGTGTAAAACATTCCTAAACCAACCCTTCTATACTGATCGCTTTCCAAGCCATCGTTTGACACAATAAGGACTACATCATCAACTCCAACACGTCCTAGCAGGAAGCACTGCAGATGATGGCAGGGATCCCAGAGAAGATCCTCGTCCAGAATAGCCCATCCTACGATTTTGCCTTGCAATATAATAGAACGATACCATAGATCGGAATTTGGGAAACTGGAAATGACCCTAAACCTCTGGGGATCGCAATTTCCGGACCAACTACTCGACGATTCGGAAGGGTTTCCAAGTTGCGGCATTTCTGCCAGAGATCCAAGAAAGCATAAAGAAGCGGGTTCGTCAATCCAAATAAGCCCATTGCGGGCTTCGTATAAGGAAGGCCCCTGGGTGCCGTCTAAGCGCAGGGCATTATAATAACTGTTGTTGATAGACGCGTATTTATCGGTGTCTTTGCGCATGTATATGACGGGACCATCCAATGACGCCCACGAGAATGTGGGTGCTCTCAGAGGTGCCGGGCGCCTAGCTGTTTTCCCATCCGCTGCAACCCATAGGAAACATCTCGAGATATCAGGGCCCCATATTCCTGCCAGGTAGTGGCTGAATGAGATTTGTTGGTATTTGGTAGCCACACCAGCCAGGGCAGGAAGCTTGTCCTGTCCCTTAGTCAGGTTACACCGGGAATACCATTCTACCGTTTCAAACCAACTATCTAACCCCTGTGAAAGTACGGGCAGCCTTCCAAAATACTCACTTTCCCCAGTGTCAGCAGACAGGATCGTAGCGCTTTCCGTGGACTCCCAATAAATTGCACCAGGGAGGAAATGTAAGATTTGCCTCGACAGTAGCCGTTCCTGTAAAACCCACCCGCGGGAACTGATGGAACTGCCACTAAAGTAGTCTCTGGCAAAGTGACTAGGGCTCGAAGCTTCCCATTTCTGCGTGCCTCTTCTTCCGAGTAATGCACTTTGACCACGTTTAAGCAGCGTGTTGTGCAAGAAGCTATCGCTGTCATCTTTAGCGGAATGGGCCGCAATAGTGCAGAAGGCATTTTGGTAGATGTCCCCCATAAGTTTAGACTGAGTCTTCCAGTCGACTTCGTCATTTTGTACAATACAAAGGGAGTCAATCCACAGGTACTGGATATCCATATATTTACAAATGGTAACTGCATTTGAGAAAGTTTGGGGAAGCTTCTGTTCTGGTATTTCTCGTAGATGTTCCTCAAGGTTCTCAGTGGTTGTGGTATGGCAAGACGAGCTCCAACGGTGACTAAGTGCCAGATAATTTCCCCGACTTCCTGGTTCGTGCTGTACGAGCCGAATCTTTCGTGGAAAAATGTCTTGCTCTTTCCCCACATCGATTAATCGTGTTGGAAGCTGGCGCTGTGTTTCCTGTTTCGGTTCTCCGGCATATGCTCGGGCATTCCAGAGCAATCGTTCAGCCTCTGCCTTGTCATTGCGGATCGGAATATCGAAAGACAGTACTGTGGAGCCATCAGAAGCACACGTTAACTGAAGATAACTAAATATCTGAGATCATATTTCCCGAAAGTGTTTACTTACAATCTTGTTTGATGAGTTGTAGGCGACAGTAAGCTCGTGGTGACGCATATACGTTCACAGCGGCCAGCGAATCGGAAATCTCGTTCATTTGCAAGCTCACCCATCCCGGAATTCCTCGCACAAACCAATTATCTCTAATGACACTTCCTATGATGGCTCTGTCAACAGAGTTCAAATCCTCATTGTGAAGAGGGAGGGTTGAAGTAGCAATGAAGCATTGACGAATTCCATCACGAATAAGCCTACAGAAGGCACATCGTTCGGCCAGTGATGACAATATCTCATAGCCTTGAACGTGACCTTGAGGTATTGCACCGAGTGGGAAACGGAGATTATTGCAGGTATCGCAGAGTTGATCTTCCGGTAGTATTGATTCTGTACCCTAGGAATTTTGTTATTCATCAATAAGTGAACCGGAAAGAAATGAGTTATCATACGGCTTGCATTATAGTAGCTCTCAATGGCGCCACACGACGTTTCGACTTCGGATAAGTAGATGCCTCAAGTGCGCTTAGACAAGAATACCAGACAGCATACAGAACTTTAGGAGCGTTAAACTAGCCGTGTATTCGAAGATCCGTCGACGATGTCTTCTGTTTTATTTCCTATACTGGTGCTTGCCTATTCGACAAATGGTGAGATGGTAGAACGACAGATGGGGTTGAAGGAGCGGGGAACGGAGAATGGCAGAAATAGATGAGTCAGCATGCAGGCTCGACCTATAGTGCTTATTTTGCATATAAATGTAAAAGTATTGGTATGGAAGCCTCAAGAATGGGGAGTTCTGGCATCCGAGAACGGACTAATCCATACCACTTCGCCTAACAGGACAACATTCCCTGTGCTTAGCCATTATTCCAGACCATCATCCTACGTGGCGGAGAGACTTATTCGTTGCAAATCTACACTATCGTGAATAACGTCGACGTAACTGCCGGATATGGCGCTGACCTAATGTAAATGGAGTACAAGCAAGCTACTATGAATCAGGGTTCGGAAAAGGCACTTATAGATCTTCGGTAGGATACAGATAGGTAATCTAGTTGTAATACGTGTGATCTGCCGTACCGAAGCAATTGGTGATACATTTAGTTCACATCCCAAATGCTCCAACACTCTCTACCACAATAACGAAGACTTACCTTTCATCAATAACCACCACCATGCTCATCATGCCGACCACGAGATCAGGGTCATCCTATAGGTTGCTGGCGAACCTTTCCTACTTGACAGGGGTACCTACATAAGAAAGCGTCGAGCCATCTTGTGAGGGTGGATCTCGGGCAGCCAATAAACATAGCGATAGTCATCGATGCTCCGTCCCGCGTGTCGTCGAATCATAGCTCGTCCATAGCTCGGGAACGATGCCGGCGCGAGACAACCCCCAAGTATTGTTTTGGTTCCGAGCATAGATCTCGCCTAAAAGGTCGATTTGGGAGCCTTTTTATTTTAAAAAAAAATTATTAATTTTAGTACTTACTAATGTCGACGTCTCCAGTAGCCGGAACGCATCTGGTTTAGACTGTCAGGCTCCTAGCACCGCACACTCGCTTCATCAAGAGCATTAGCCTCCACATTTATTGTCGTATTATCTCGCCATAAATACCTGCGATCGTCACCACAAGAAACATTTTATAAAGCACTAGTATGTACACGCGCTGCTCGTCCTAAAGTAGGTGGATTCGGCTCGCAGTGCGGCGTACTCAGAATGACGGCCGCACCTTGGTCGGGGGGCACAAGTGCCTCGGCCCTGTCTCAGCTGAGCGTTTCATCAACTGTGGAACCCTGAAGGCTGCCACGCTCTACAGGAGTTAGTTAAAGCTTTGACCGACGACGAAGTGTTTAAGTAGTGGCTCAAGATGGCGGGATTAGACCTGACCAACAAGGCAAAGCCGAAGTGGTGGAGGCGAGAGAAGCCGATCATCACCTAGAACTCTACGTATCGCGATACGCCCTGACGGTAATTTGAGAGGGAGGAGTAGAATATACGCTTAAACACCGGGCTGGCATAAACCCTTGTCGTGGCTCTAGTGGCGGCCTCCTTGTGCTATCTCAGGTTCAAACGCGTCTGACCTACGTTCGGCAGTCTCGACGATAAACCAGTCACGGTAAGAATCTGAGAATCCTGCACCACCACAACAACACGCAAATACTCAGCGACAACACCGCTTTGACACCTTTTCGTTAGACGGGCCATCCTTAGCCTTATCCTCGGCTCCAGTCATTCAGATTAGGGAACCAACAAAAGAAAAACTTCTCCGACCTCTACTTACGTTTCCGTCTGTCCTTATTGGGCTAAGAATGGGGCTACATATGGTGGTTAGACTTGCCCTGGTCTTTGGTAAGCGACTCTACTTATATAATATATCATGTTTTAATTAAGCCATACTGACAGACATCGACATAACTAGACTTTGACTCCGGCTGCACTGGGTCCCCCTGCCGAGTTTATTGCTAAGTAACAGTTCACCGTAGCACAGAGCTCGACAACCTGCAATGGTTTATTACGGCATAGGGTTACCATCTAGGTTGGTGGGTTTCCCTTGACTCCTGTCTTCAAGCCTACCCGCCTACAAGTTTGAGAAAAACGACTTGGGTTCCTAGGCTGCTTACTCGTAGAGCCAAAATAAAAATTAGAATTTAAATGTCGTTTTTTTTATCTAGCTATGAACACCACTTTGCAGTGCCTGCGATTCTCCCGCCATTTTCCAGCGGCCTTCTCTTTGTGTACCTAATATTTCGAACCCTTTTAAAGGCACTGGCCACTGATATTGCTTCAAGAAACTAATACCTCTTTGGTTATCCCCTCTTCGACATCCTCGCGAGTACAAGTGTCCCGAGTCGATCTACAGCGGAGAGTGCACAATCTTGATGATAATGCCGCTCGGCCTAGCCCCGCTGGAGACATACTGAGAAGTCAAATACGCCGGGTTCGACGCGTTGACGTGGACACCGACCATGCCCCCGTTAGCTCCGCACGCCCCCAGCAGCGAGCCGGCGAGCGACTCGGGCGTCGGGTTGGCGCCGCCGTCGATCGTGTCGGCCATGTCCTCGAAGAGCACGGACGAGTTGATGCGCGGGTTGATGTGTTTGGCCAGCGACAGGACCGTCTCGCCGAACGCCAGCGGGAGTTGCCACTCCTCGCAGTCGTTCGCAGGGGGCACTGAGAAATCTCCGTTCAGTCTGGCTTGTCTTCTCACATGATTGGTCAAAGGGATCTACTCAACTGGTCCAGAACGCGCCGGGCGTGCCGGCGTTGACCTGGGCGATGTTGCGCAGGTACTGCGCCGCCCAGGCGATATCATCCGGGTTGATGTCTTGAGCGTAGCAGACGAGGTCCGCCGTCTCGCCACAGGCACGCTTCTGTACGAGCCTGGGCTGGAGAGAAGGCGCGGCAGCCGCGAGGGATGCGGCGAGGAAGGTAGACAGAGCGGCAGTCTTCATAGTGACTTTGAAGGGAAGTAGGGATAATGAATGAAGAAGCTCTGATCAAGGTTGGACCGGGCAGTTGAGTAGAGGGGTGAGGGCGCGTGGGTTACTCCCATCTTGACATGCCTCCGTAGGGCTTATTCTACTTTATGTACCTAGAAGACTCAGTCTCGTCTCTGGATGCTCGCGCTGCTTCGATTCTCAACAGTCGGATCTTTTGACAGCTTCATCTGCGCGTGACTCCAAGACGAAGCCTTGTTTGACCGGGTACCTGGAATATCGGCCGCGTTTCGCGACGCTATTACTGCCTAACTGGACATCGTATGTCTATGCCAAGAGGTTACGCCAAGAGGCTACGCCTAGAGGCATCGCTTAGAAAAATCGTCACATTGGTCAGATGGCATCGATATGTAAGCATGCGGCGCAGCAGCATAAGTCCCTGATTTGGTGTATAAATGTATAAGCCGGCGTTATGACCCCAACTGGACCTGCCCTTGCAGATGACTGAAAGCTTGCCTGTCGACCGTTCTTGGCTCGATGTTCTAGTGCAGACTACGACGGAGAGGTCCTACTGTGACGCGAGAAGGATGATGAACTAGCATGATTTCTAGTTTATGGTCAGATTGTTGGTGCTGATTATACTTATACGTCGTATTACAGCTCCTTCGTCTTGTAAGCTCATGCCGTTTTCGGATTTATCCAAGCGAAGCTGCTGGTGCCTTCGGGTAGGCTTTAGGGGTATGATTGAAATTTCAATATTTGTCCCTGGCAGGTGGCTATTCTTTTTAACTCTGGGTAGCACGTGGCAATAACGAGGACGACTATGCGGCGATCCTAAAATAGCATTCCTACGTTCCCGCCCTTGTCAAGGACGGAATATGCTATGTACCCAAAGTTCCACCTGCTCTCTCTCCGCACACCCCAGTTCCTCCAGAAGGACAGCTTCTGTTCCGGTAGCATCCGAGCCGCGGGAGACCTTCCAGAACATCCAATAAATATTGATGAACCGTATCTGGGGTACAGCCGTCGCCAACCGCTTTGCGCTGTGCCGCAGCTGCGCCTCGGTGAGGTTGCTTCGTTCTCTCCCAAACTTGTCCATGCCAATGGCTAGCTGGCCCAGATTGGGCAGACTCCCGAGTGCGTACCCCAGAATATCCAAGTGAGCAAACCCTCCATCGGTAGCTGGTTCCTCGGGCAGGTGCACCATGAGGCCCTCGAGTGTGTCTTGCTTGCTAGCCACCAAGCTGTCCAGAATACTTTTGGCCGTAAACTCTTCCCATTCCTGGCGCTGGAGATCCAGATCTACCATCCTCAGCTGGAGTGGAAAGTGAGGATAATTCTCATCCTGCCGGAAGAGGTCGTGGATCTCTACGTATTCTTGATTTTGGAATGATAAGGCAAGCTGGCGTGTGATATTAGGGTCGTCAATATCGCCTAGCGCCTCCATGATATCGTCCCGAAACTGAAATGCGCTGAAGCGGCGCAATTTGTGAGTTTGGTTTGAAAGGACGGAAGTGAAGACAATGCGGCTATGCTCGTTGGAGCCATAAATTGAGATGTATTTCCCCTCACGTGAAACATCTCTGTTCTCGATGTGCACTTGTTCAAGGCAGGCTAAGTCGGTGAAATTGGCGAGAACATTAGTCTTTGTGGGATATATGGCCGTACCGCAGATCAATGATTCGAGCTGGAGACGGGGCGCACCAGACCCGACATATTCGCTACAGAGTCTGTCGAACCAGCCGTCATACTGCCCGGCCTGCCCAGAGTTGTAACAGCGAGCTATTGATTCGATGGCTAGTGAAAGGCCCAAGCTGCGAAGGTTCGGAGCTTCACGGAGAACCTTCACAAGATCTTCTCTAAAACGGCGTAAGTCATCAAAGATATTGTAGACATGCAGTGACTCGATCTCGGGAAAGCCCCGAAAACTCAGAGACCGGTAGAGCGCGCGAGCCTCAAGCACATCCTCATCGGGCTCGTCGTCCTCGAGCTCATCATCCGCGATAGATAGACCTAGCACCATTTCTTCCATGTTCTCCGGGAACTCGACATGGATCGACTTGATCCGAGGGCAGCATCTGCGGAGCGTGTCGAGAGTCTCAGCTGCCAACGGAATGCCTACCCACCTAGAGGAAGTCAACATGGCCCGGTTCTCCGGCGTAAACGGTAGCTGCATATAGGTAGAAACCAGCTTACGTGAGTTTTCGCAGGTTTCGCGCCTCGGCCAAGATCTGGCAAACCGAACTATTGACACTTTCCGGCCATGTTCCCTCAAGGGCACCACGTGAGATGGTGAGATTTGTGACTCGAGGTAAAGCCCCGCTTGCTTGGATAGCAGGTATCTCGTCGAGGTCACCGACGTGAACTTCCTCCGTCGACTCGGTATGCGCCTCGCTGCGGTACAGATTATACAGCAGCTTCGGGCTCGTTCTCTATTGCCATCCCCGCCCACGACTTCATGTCAGACGGGCTTGGCTTCCTAAGACGTGAAAGGTTGAGGGGCGAGAGGATTGGGCCGTGTATGTAACGTGAACTCACCTGCCTGCCCAATATTTTCAAAGTGATGGGTGAGTCACTAATCCCCGATCCTACGAGACCCGATGACATTGTGAGCGAGCGGTTCTAAAAGTCTTGGTTGTTGGTTGTTGAGGTTGGAATAGAAGTGAGGGGAAAATAATTCTTGGCGTAATTTTAAGACGTGCACTTTGGGTTCTAATTATGAACTAAGGCAGGGGCAGGTGGCCGAGAAGATGTAACCTTAAGGTGCGACGGGTAACGGCGGTTTAGACCTTGTATCCTACTATCTTGTCATGGGGCTAAGCGTTCCGATAATCCGAGCATTAATTACCACGCCATCCCTTGACTTGGCAGAACCACCTAGCACGAGGAATCACGGCCAAGGCCCGATATTCCTTCTGCGCCGTCTGACGGCATGTAATGGGCATGGGGTAGACTGTTCTAGGTCTTTTTACCTCGACTCCGGGCAAGGCTGCAAGCGAACCCTGGCAACCCTATGTTACGACTCCGGGTTTGGTCTCGTGATTGGAGACAGGCCGTAGCTTACAGCCAGGGAG
Organism: Nemania abortiva; assembly: GCA_022578505.1. Classification (NCBI taxonomy): domain Eukaryota; kingdom Fungi; phylum Ascomycota; class Sordariomycetes; order Xylariales; family Xylariaceae; genus Nemania; species Nemania abortiva. The sequence continues at coordinate 10,317 of MU392763.1, read as the reverse complement.
GTAATATCGTGGTGTCTCAACCGTGGTATCGACCTTAAAGAGTTGGGTCGGAGGATATGAGTCCACCTAGAGCTGCCACCTTTCAAAGCTGGAGACCCTCCCTTGCCACCCCATCCATCCTACAGGGTAAACTTACAAGAAATACCAACTTACCTATTGTAACCAAATCGAACGTATATCTTTAAAGCCATCGGTGTTAAAAATCGATTAAGCGTACCTTAAACTTTCATACTTGTTATACCTTTTATTATACCTTAGTGTATGAGCCGCTTATAGAATAAATAAGCGTTGAAAATCACACGATTATACAGCATATAACTTATTATATGTACCGGTGTGGCAGGGGAGGGTCCCCAGCTCTGAGAGGTGGCAGGTGTAGGTGGGCTCGAGGGCATGAACGTGAGATGCCAATTATAGATTGAAGATTGTATATATAAGACTGGTGAGTGGGATAGTAGTATAGTAGTTATGTACGAGAGCGAAACCGGGTTAATCGAGGGAGGCTGTCTTGATCTTACCTCTAGCCCGATAACATGGCTTCACATAGGGGTTCAATGTCACACATAGTTACTACTCTTCTGTATTGTATTCTCCTCACACCCGTCGTCAGTCAATATAACCAATTCACGACGTCTGTGGCCCCTGGAACAACATTGTGGTATCCAGATGGTAATGGAAATGGAAATTCCTACACCGTTCGCTCTGACCCGCCCTCGGGAACGGTCACGGTCACGACGTCCGGGACTGCAACCACTACAACAGTCATCAATGGAAGGTCTATTCCCACCCTCGTCTACAATTGCGAGTTCATGCCCTTCATCTGCAGGAATATAGCCAACCATATCCAGAACCAAGGCGACTGGAAGTTTGATAGTAACGGTCTTATGAAACTGCATGTCGACGTCACAGGCCAGGGAAATAACGAAGATCGTCGAGACGGGACGTGCGAAAACAAATCTAGGAGAAACCCGTCGCTATACCACCAGAAAGGTTATCCAAACAATTGCAAGAACATAGGATCCACGACAGGTATCAGCACTCTGTACAGCAAATACTTTAATCTCCCAGTCTCAAGCGTCGACAAGCAACCCCAAATCATCCTGGGACCACCAGACCCAACTGATCCGACGAAGAATTTGTTCAGCGGTCTGGTCTACACATGCGACGAGTTCCCGTCGGCCAGGTATGTTGCGTGTTCGCACAGGCGAATGTTCCCCGAAGCTAATTCAGGACGTACAGTTGGATCGAAGGAGGACGCGGCGTCAGCAATGGAGGTGTCGGGGCAGAGGTCATCTGTACTCCACAGTCTGCATCGTGTGGTGCTGGAGCGGCAGCGATCCAAGCAGCCTTCGGACAAAACGTCAACCTTGGGAAAAACCCTAGCGAACAGGATTGGCAGGCTAGAGCCCTGTCCAGTCTCCGAGCCGCGGTTATACGAGCCCATAAGATCAGGGCTGCGCCGGCGGGCTCGAACCAAGACTCTAAGGATCCCTTCGTCGGTGTATTCTTCCTGTCCACAACCAGGCAGGCTGCTCCGGCGGCGTCTAGAGCATGGGTGATAGACGAGGCCAAGAAGACGCGGGTTTTCCAGAGAACGGTGCCCACCCAGGTCTCTCAGAAACGTGATTTAATTCCTCGTCGACCCAAAGCCCCTGCGTGGGGGATCATTGAAGAGATCGTCGGCAATGCATCAGAGCCGATTCTGGATTACGCCCCTCAGCCCGCGGTGACCCCTTCACGGCCGACGCTGCGGCGCTCTGCGTTCGGTCTCCCAACAGCAACAGCAACGCCAACGCCCGAGCCTCTCTGGACATACAATCCAGTGAGCCAACGGGAGGGGGGCACCAGAAGACTCATCCCTCGTGGCGTCTACCAACTTCGCGGGCGACAAGTACCGGCAGCCGAGATAGACGAAGCCCGGACCTTGATCGAGAAAGTCTCACCCGAAATAATGGAGTCCAACTCGCGCAAACTGGCACATCCCCGAACAAATCATAAAGAAGGGTCGAGCGCAGCGCGAGTTGTCTCCCTGAACGACACGGTACCAAAACCCACGTCGGAGGACTACAATCCCATCAGTGACGAGGTCAAAGAGGCCGCCGCCCTCCTGGCCGAATTCGATGCTCGAAACGGTAATCTCGAGTACACATGGCCGCTGCCGAAGTCGAACGTAACGGGCGGCAACAGCAAAAGAGCTGCAACTTCGTACTGGTATGCAGCTATAAGCCCCAAGGGGCGCAGCCCATTCAATCCCGCCGGTCTATCGTACCAAGTGTACAAGCACGCAATTGATGATTGCCATGCCAAAGGCGACGGCTTAACTGATGACACCAAAGCCATCCAGGACTGCATTGCAGATCAAGACCGGTGCGGAGGAGACGATCTGAAGTGCGCATCGACGTCTGTGATGCCTCTGGTTATCTACTTTCCTCCGGGAAACTACCTCGTCAGCTCTAACATCGAGATGTACTTCCAGACGCTCCTAGTCGGGGATCCGATCGAGCGGCCCGTCATCATTGCTGCCCCTTCGTTCCAAGGCCTGGGCGTCTTGAGCTCGGACTACTACATTCCAGGGGCGAGCGGAGCGAGTTGGTACGTCAACCAGAACAACTTCATGCGGCAAGTCCGCAATTTTATCATCGACATCAGAAACACGCCCGACAACCCGATCGGCGTCCCAGCGCCAGGCCCGGCCTGCCTGCACTGGCAGGTGGCGCAGGCCACGTCGCTGCAGAACATCGACCTGTACATGAAGCCGAGCTCGCGCGGCCACGTGGGCATCTTTATGGAGAACGGTAGCGGTGGCTTGATCACGGGCCTGAACTTCCACGGCGGATACGTCGGGCTGCGCGCAGGGAACCAGCAGTTCACCATCAAGGACCTCACCTTCGAGAACTCGCGCACCGCGATCCAGGCCATCTGGGACTGGACGTTCCTGTGGCAGAACATCCGCATCACGGGCGCGACCACGGGCATCGACCTCATCAACCAGGACCTCAAGAACTCCGGGACCGCGCAGCAGACGTTCGCCTACCTGCTGCTCGATAGCGCCATCAGTGCCACCACCGGGATCCGGACTAATCCCTTCCTGGCGAGCGACGGCTACGCCCAGATCACGCTCGACAACGTCGACTTCAGCGGCTCTGCTGCGGCCGTGAAACAGACTACCGGCGAGACGATCCTCGCCGGTGGTACCAAGGTCGACTCGTGGATCTGGGGCGTCGTCGCCACCAAGGACAGCCCTACCGGCCGACAGGTTCGGGGCGAAGCGGCCAAGCCTGTCCGCAGCAAGCCCCCTGGCCTGCTCGGGGCCGACGGCAAGTATTTCAGCAAGCAGAAGCCGCAGTACGAAGATGTGCCCGCCGGGTCGTTCAAGAATGCCTTGTCAAGCGGCTGCAAAGGTAGGTTGCGCCCCATGTTGACATCTAACTACAGAACATAGCTGATTCCCTTTCTATTTTCCAGGCGACGGTGTGAGCGACGACACAAAATGCCTCCAGGATCTGTTTGGATCGCCCGGCTACGTGTTCGTGCCCGCAGGCGTATACCGCGTCACCGACACGATCAAGGTCGTGTCGGGCATCAAGATTGTCGGCGAGGCCTGGAGTGCCATCACCGCCGCGGGCGATAAGTTCAGCGACATGACCAAGCCGCGTGTTTTGGTCCAGGTTGGGGAGAAGGGCCAGTCTGGCAACGTCGAGATCTCCGACATACTCTTCCAGGTCGAGGGCCCGATGGCCGGCGCCGTCTTGGTGGAATGGAACATACGAGCCGACGCGGCCGGCAGCGCGGGTATGTGGGATACACACTTTCGCGTGGGAGGCAACCTCGGCTCGAACCTCATATCTGAAGACTGTCCGAGGTTGAGCGGGACGGTCAATGACGATTGCATTGCCTCCAGCATGCTACTTCACATTACCCCTTTCGCCAGTGGGTATTTCGAGAACATCTGGGCGTACGTATATTCTTCTCCCTCACGCGTTTAAAAACGCAGAATCGCACGGCTAACTAGAGACGAATCACAGCTGGGTCGCCGATCATGACCTGGAGACCAACTCTGGTGTCCAGATCGATATCTACTCGGCTCGGGGCATTCTCATCGAGTCAACGCATCCGACATGGCTTTATGCGTCCGCCTCGGAGCACAATGTCATGTACCAATACAAGATCCGAGGTGCCAACAACCTCTTCCTAGGCATGATACAGACGGAGTCCCCTTATTATCAGAGCACCCCTCCCGCGCCCAAGCCTTTCGACAAGTCCGTCGGGCTCTTCACAGGCGATCCGCGGTTTTCCGACTGCCGCAGCGGGACACCCGGTTCTTGCATGGCATGGGGCGTCATGATCGAGCAGTCGTCCAACGTCCTCATCTATGGGGCCGGCTTGTACAGCTGGTTTCAGAAGTACGGCCAGCACTGCCTGAGCCAGATCGACTGCCAAGAGAAGATACTGTACCTGTCCGGGGATAGGAATATCTACATATACAACCTAGCAACCGTGGGCACCGAAGATATGGTTACCAGTCCCGGCGCCAGGGTAGACGGACTTGTGCATAATAGCCCGCGTAGCAACGTGTCGTCTATCAACGGCTGGCTGGGCGACGCCGATGGGAGTCTAGACGAGGGCAACGAGCCGGGCGCGACCGTTACTCTGTCCAAGACCATCTGGTTATGGCCCGAGGCTCAGCCAGACGGCAAGGGCCCCATGACTGTGGCCTGCACGCCGCCCTGCGTATTCGACTTCCCGGATCTCACGTTCCCGCCGCTCCAACCGCCGCCTAGGGTCACCGACGTACCGGGCATTGGCGTCGTAACGGTCACCCCGCCAGTCGTGACCAACGCTACGTATACCTGGGATCCCTACACTTACGACCCGGATGATGAGGCCATCACGACTATCACGCCTAGTTCGAACCAGACAGTGATTCCGGTGCCTCCGTGGTCGTGTGGCGACGCATGTGGCGGCCAAGTGATAACATTCCCGCCCATCCCGCTCCCAGTGCCTAGGCCGACTGACGCCCCCTGCTGGGTGTTCTGTGACGGCATAGATCCGACGCATCCTCCCGTCGTGATTGGCCCAGGACCAGTCCCTGGGCCCCCGCCACCTCGCCAGGATGACGACGACGAGAGTTCAGACGACGGCAGCGACGACGACGACGATCCCGATTGCACACCGGAAACATGCCCTGACACCTGCTCCGGGTCGGACTGCACCCAAGGCGAAGACTGCGAAGACGACGACTGCGTGAAGGGTGGCGACTGCGTTGGGCCGAACTGCACAGGGGGCGGCTCATGCAAAGGGAGCAGGTGTAAGGAGGGCGGAGGGTGCCGAGGTGATAAATGTGATCACGGCGGCGACTGCAGCGGCGACAACTGCGACCACGGTGGCGATTGTATAGGGCTCTTCTGCAAGCATGGCGGCGGCTGCTTCGGCCTATTCTGCCATCGCCCAGGAGGCTGCGAGGGACCTCTCTGCGGTAGCGGAGAGTGCGTAGGACCCGCGGTGAGTAGTTCTCTAAGTTATTCTCTTCTTATTTCAGTTATTTTTAAAGCAGACGCTTTCCGTTGTGGGCCAATACAGTGTCTAGAAGCTTCTAAAGCCCTCATATATCTATTCGCAATAGTGATAACTGACTCCGAGTGTTCTAGTGCGGCACTGAGCCATGCACAGGCACGGGCTGTGACATGGGCGGATGCACGGGACCGAACTGCGACACCGGTGGGTGCGAAGGAGAAGACTGTGATCCTGGAGAAGATGATGATGACGATGACGACGACGACGATGAGGAAGAGGATGAAGAGCCCGAGTTCTGCACTCTGAACGAGGATCTGATTCCCAACGTCGACACCGCAGATGAGGATGGCATGGGCGTCTCAGGCTATACTGGAGCTGACAGCAACTCGGGAGGCAACGTGGGCCAGGGTGGCATCGACGGGTCCGGCACGGGCTGCATCGATGACGACGGATCGATCTACCCGTGCCAGGGATCAGATAACGGGTCCACGACGACGACGCCTCGCACTACGACTACGACCACATCCAGCACCACTCGTAGCCCTACGACAACGCCTCCAACCACCACCACGACTGTATCTCGCCCCACTGACACCGATCCGCCGCCACTTCCGACCGGGCCTCTTGATCCAGACCACCCGCCATACTGTTTCCGCGACCATAACGACAGCGGTCGGTGGGAGGAGTTCACCAGTGACGATGCCGAGGAGGTGGCGGACACAATGTGCTATTCCAAAGACGAGCTTACCCCCGACGACTTCCGAGGGCTCGTGTTCAGAGGCCCTGGCTACATGATTCAGTCGGTGACCTGGGCCCAGGACCAAGGTGGATGCAGCCCCAAGGACGACGTCCCCCTAGGGGACTGGTGCTATGGGACGATCGAGGCAATCCTGATTACCTGCGATTTTGAGGTAGGCGAAGGCGTTTTCGGCGGCGGCGTCGTCGAGGATAGTGAAGACTACGGGTGCGTGACTTGGTACGTCGGGGCGGACTCGTCGCGCGGTCCCGGGGCTAGGATCGCCGGCGATGTGAACGATCAGGCCGTAGCAGACGAGGTCGCCAAGATGGAAGCGAGTTTCCCGAGGATCAAGACGCAGAAGGGCCAGTCAATCCGAGATCTACTCGTAGGGCTTTCCCAAGGCTAGGAGAGAACCTAAGTTCGAGGGGATCGTTCCCCTTTGAGACCCTTCAGTACTCTATTAGGGACCTTAGTTATAATATAAGCAAGCCATAAGAAAAGTTCATACCACCCGAATAATCATATCGACCTTCCTACTTTAACACAGAATAGCCACACAAATAAAGCTATTCATAACGCAATAGTGTCCTGCTGGCGCACCTTATTCTTTGTGGTTTAAACGTCAAATCCATGACCTACCTACTTGGAACGACTGTTGTTCTCTTCCAAACTTGGTCCAGAATTGTAGATAGAGTCCCATCCCTTGTAGCCTAGTATACAACGGCATCAAGTTCGCACATACTCTTCCGCGCTATTACAGCTAGTGTATTCCTGGACAAGAACTTTTCAAATACCAGCACGATTTTATACCATTACACTCAGTGGCTTTCAAAGGGCTTGATGACAGTGTTACTCTTTTGCTTTATAATTTATTTGTCAACACTCGAAACGGGCCATGAGAAATTCCATGATTTATAGTATTTGCCGAAATACTCCAACTGCCTTTGTCTGCAAAGTCCTCGGGCCATTTAACGTAACCATCTGTCTTCCAAAAAGATTCAAGCAATAAAGAACGTGGTAGCCGTCACTTGTTGCGACCAAACCCCGACCTAGCCACCGACATATACATCGAGTATCTTACGGCTACCAGATTGGTTAGCAAGCTACAACTAGCCGTGGACGCTTGCTTACCTGTTCTTAACTTTAGGCTGAGCCACAGGTGGGACATCTAACAGCTTTCCCATCAGGGCCAATCAACACCTGACCGCTGCATGTTGTACACTCTTTGCCGCTCATTATATCCGTGTTAAAGCTGTAGATAAGGAGTCGAATAAGATGGGATTACTTGTCGAAATGAGTTGGAATTGTCAGACTTGTGCTTGTGCCTAGCTTTCGGCGGTGGGGTTAAAGGAGGGGAAAGCTTGGTTTTTATCCCTTCGAATTCTACGAAGCCTCCATGACATTGCTGACCCACCAATACTCACGTGCTTTTATACTATCGAATGCAGCCAATGGCCATCGAACAGCACATCTGGTTGCATGGTCCCGTGTTAGCGGGGTTAATCCCACTAGGATAAGTGTTTGATAAGCAGATAGCCTACGGGTACCACTATTTCTATTTTCTGTTACTTTAATATACATCTATTCTTCTGTTGAACGACAGTGTGCTAGTGTTGGCCTTTTGTTACAATTACTTTGGTAAAATGGAACCGATAGAGCTATCGCTTGAGAGTTACACGCTATACGCTACACTATAGGACTTCCGACCTCGGAGGGGGCTGAGGCCATACAAGGCCACTAGAAGTCTCATCCCCAGCCTTCTATTTAAGATATATTAACTTGTATGAAGCTTATTGGTAGAAGACCCGTTTACCTGACCGGTGAGCATTTTAGGAAGGCAATGGAAGGTTATCTTTTAAAATGAATAAACTAGAATAAAAGTTTACAAATAGGGCAGGAATTCCTGACTAAAAGGAAGGAAAATTATTTGCTTTAAGGCTTTTAAAATATTATTAGTTGAATATGATATATTGTTCTAAGCCTCTTATTAGTAAGCCATTGTTATAATTAACTAACTTAGTTCCAGATATTAAGACAGCGTAAGCAGTACGAGGTCAAGGGGGGATATTGATTAGATAAGTTACATCGCGTTGAATTTTTCATGTATGTTAAGCCAGCGGACCTTCTCTTAGGATTTAGTCTTGTTTTACCCTTATACCCCCCTTGAAATCTTTGTAAGTGCTTAAATATGAAGGTTCTCAGGCCTCTAGAGTGCAGTATATGTGTTGAATAGCACAAGCAGTTTCAGTTTTACCTTAATTGGAATTTGTTAAATTATAGGTTATAAACAGCTGTTGTATTAATTGCTTAAAGTACTAGTTTTATAGTAAAATAGTATAAAAAATATTTCTATATTATATAGCAAACTAATATAAGGCATTATATTAACTATTAGTATTAGCTAGCTACTTTATTTTTTAATATTTTTATTTAAATTATATATATTTATATAAATAAAGCTATTATTATTTTTTTTAATTAATTATTTTTTATTAAGTTTAAAGTTATATATAGCTATTAAACTATATATTTTTAAAGCTTTAATAAAATAAGTTTTTTAAGCTTATTTATTTAGCTACTTTTTTTAATAAATTTATAAAACATTTTTTTTTGCTTTTTTAGCTAGTATTAATATTATATTAAACTTATATTATAATTATTTTTTTTTATTTATAAATATTAAATAAAAATATATTATTTTTTAAATAAATTTTTATAATATATAGCTTTTATTAAATTATAATTTTATATAAATATATATTTATTTTTAAATTTTTTTATTTATATAATTATTATTAAAAATATATATTAGTTTTATTTTTTTTATTAATTTTTAATTAAAAAGCTATAGGCTGTAGTTTATTTATAATATATAGTATAATATTGTTTAAAATGTTACTATAAAATAATAAATATTAATTATATAATAGCTAGCTAGCTATATTTTATTATTATTAGTATTATTTTAACCTTTAATTTTATATTAACTTTTTAAACCTATTATTAATTTTTTAACTTTTATATTAACTTTTTAAACCTTATGCTAACTTTTTATTTAAACTTTTTTATAATATAGCTTAGCTATAAAAACTTTTTTTTATTTTAATTAGCTTAATTTTTTATTTATATATAAAGTTTTATTAAATTTATAATAATAAGTTAATTATTATTATAGCAATTTTAAACATTTTTTATTATTTTAATTTATTATTATATAATTTAAAAAAATAATTTGTTTTTTTTATAAATAATTATAATATTTTAATTATTTTTAACTTTTTAATTTTTATATATAGTTTATTAATTATATTTGTTTTATATAAATTAAACAAAATAATATTATAAATTATTAAAAAATAAATTTTTTAGTAATTTAATAATTTAAATTTAATATTAAAAGTTTTAATATTTAAAAAAAAAGCTTATATAGTTTGTTTAAGCTGCTTTTTGTTTAACTTTAATATTTTATAATATATAATAAATTAAATAAACTGGATTAAAGTATAATAGCTTAATAGATTTTTTATATTAATGTTTTTTTTAGTGGAAACTAGTAAAGGAATAAAAGTTAAAAGAGAAGCTTTTTTTATAAGGATTATTGTAAGGTTTTTAAATGTTTTTTTAGCTGTGTAAGCCTTATGATCTAGGTTTTGCTTTAGTGGAAGTTTATTTTGTATATGTAGATTGTGTGGCAGTAAGTTTATAAAACCTATTTTATAGTTTTAATAATTAGTAGTTATTTTAATAAGTAGGTAGGTTTTAGTTCTTGTTTTTATTAAAAGGTTTGGTTTTTTAAGTTTATAGTTATGTTTATAAGTATTAAATTTTTAAATTTTTATTTAAAATTAATAAATATTATTATATAATTAATAAAAATATTTATATAAAACTAGTTATATAAAAAAAAAAAGTTAATAAAGTTTTAAGCTTATTAAATAAAAAAAATAAAAAAAAAAATAAATAAATAAATAAAAATAAATAATTAAAAAGCTATTAAATATATTAAAAATTTTTATTTTATAATATATTTTAATAATATTATTAAATTTAATAAAATATTAAAT
>MU392762.1:0-63815 GCA_022578505.1 Nemania abortiva | reverse complement strand
TATAATATTATATTAATATAAAATATAAAAAAAAAAAAATTTAAATATATTTATTTTTTATTTTTTTAATTTAATATAGCTATTATTTAAAAATATTTTAATATATATTAAAATTTAACATTATAACTATAAAATTTAAAAATTAGTTATATATTATATTTTTTTATATATTTTTTATATTTATACTTAATATATTATAAACTTTATTATTACTTAAATATAAGCTTAAAATAAATAAAAATATTAAAAATAGTAAAAGCTAATATACTTTATTTTTTTGTTTATATATATACTATAAATCCTTTAAACCTTACAGGTCTTTTTTACTCCTTTAACTATTTTGAATACTACCACCATTACTGCCACCTTGTATATGCCCCCACTCTTTTTAACAACTTATAATTCTACTTTTAGTCTCATTGGCAAGATATGCTCATATTCTTCCAAACACTAATCTTTGCCCTCAGAATCGACGGTGAGGGACTGCTGTAATCCATGCTCTATAGCAAATATCATATACGCTTAGTAATCTATAAAGTGTGCCTTGTCGTGCCCAATCATAATCCAAACATCCCGAGTTCTGCAATGAAACAACCGGCAAAGCAATCATGCCTAGCAATGCCTCTTAAGCCGTGCCATTTCAACAGTTAAACCTGGGCCAAAGCTGCACATGACGACGTCCTCGGTACCGGGACCCATTGTCCGTAGTTTGTCAAGAACAGCTAGCACCGTCACGCTGGCTGTGTTGCCCCTCGTGCGGTACACTGCACTAGTAGCTCGAAGCTGGTGATCGGATATACCCACCGATTTTGCCACGCCTTGGATGATGGCTGCACCACCGGCATGCAAGGCCCAGTCACATTCCGTGGGTGGTGGCAATTCCTTTTTGCCGCCAAAGAGTCGCTCAAGTGGCCTGTGTACGGCTGCTGCAGCGTGCTTGGGAAGGGTCCTGGATAGGTATACTAGGAAACCCTGAGACACGGTTGTGACCGAAACTTCATCGTAGGTCTCGGGCGCAACATTCTGGCACCAGTCGGCGATGGTAAAGAGACGTGGTGTCTTCTCTGTTAGGGCGAGGTCGTTGCATAGCACGATAGCCGCAGCACCATCACTAAAGAGGGCACCACCAATCCGAAGCTTGCCAGACTGGTTCGCGGCCTCCAGTTCGGCGCGAAGGTTGATGCTGCTAAGCTCGCAGGCGACAACCAAGATGCGGGCGGGCTTGCCGCGGAGTGAGGAAGCACATGCCATGCTATTGGCTACTCGCAGAGCGGCCAAGCCACCGGCGCATCCTGAGCCTGAAATAAGTGACCTCTCAGCATCTCCCGAGATTCCCAGTTCCTTAGCTACGAGGTGATCGTAGCCGGGGCATTTGCAGTTCGTCGCCGTCACTGACACCATGTGGGTTATTGCTGATGCCGGAATACCGCTTTCGTTTAGGGCTTTTCGAGCGGCTCCGGCTGTCAACGGAGGCGCATATTTGTCAAACGCTTCGTGGACTTGTTCGATTGTGGGAAGAACCGGCCCTCTCCACATGGGATCGTTCCAACATTCGAGGACGGCTCGTGTCTCAACACCGGTCTGGGCGTTCACCATGAGTAGCTTTTGAAGCCTAAGATCATATATTAGCTACTTACTTCCATGCAAGTAAGGGACGACGTATGAGACTTACCATGGAGCACTAGCCGGATAGATACTCTCTGCGTATTCTCGGAGGTGTTCTGTTCCAACCAGAAGTTCAGGCCATTCAGAGCCTAGACCTGTGATAGTGAGGCGATCACTTATATCTTGCTTCGAGTCATCGACATGGTCTGGCTCGCCAGTAGAAGACCAGTTGGCACCCATTTTCGCTGGTAGGATTTAAGATAAGGATAAAACAAAAACGGGATTGGTGTTGGTTGCTCGTTGCTTGATTCTCTTAACTCGACTGCCATTACTCAGACGATACCACACCGAGAACTCGCTCTCTTTTAAATGTCCAACTTGGAATCCTCGGGTCGCGAGGCGGACCTCCGACGGCCCTATCCTTCTGACTAACGCTAATGGACCCATTTCCAAGCATCATTCTAAGCAGCACGCAGGAGATAACGCGTGTATGACATGTGGAGCATCGGGCATTATCTGTGCATCATCGTGCGAGAGGAAGAAAACGACCGGTGGATGATTAAGAGATAAAACACGTTGCAAGGAGGCAGCTATTGACGATCTTCAAGTTTGACGAGTTGTACTTAAGGCGCTAGCTACTTTCGGCATGTCATATATGTCAAGAAACCCAGCCAGGGTCAAGAGTGGCGTAGATAGTCGGCGACGGACATTTACCAATTACGGATAGCGAACCACAAGGCTTAGTAAATATGAACTAGATCTTGAGCCATGGTTCGATGTGTGTTTGCTGTGCCTCAAACTAACGTTCGTGAGGAGTCAAAAAATAGTTAACCCACAAGCTAAACTTTAGCAGGCCTACTAAATCACAAAGATGGGGATACCTCATTAAGGATTCCGCCTTTTCTCTAACCTAACTTCTTTAAGATACACTATCAGGGCCGGAGGCTCTGCAAACTGATGGCGCCACCCGATAGACTACTGTAATCTTAGCGCTCCCGATCGCATGAAGTTGACATAGCTACGATGAACAACGAAGCGGTCAATTAGCCAATGATTCCAATAAAACGACTACCTCATGGTAGTCGCCACGACCGGCACGACAACGTTTCCGGTTGATTTCAGAAAGACATACGTAGATCTCAAGAGACCTGTTGAACATGAGCATGGCAAGTGTTTATCGATTGATAGGGTCAATTTTGTAAATGAGTGTTTCATGTGCTCTAGTCTTACCAACTTTTCTCCCTCGAGCCAACGGGATAATTGAGAATGATTCCACATCGGCCATTCCAGCTGAGGCGACATGCAACTTACACTGTTATCCCCACCCTCGTGTCTATGTAGTATATGGACCAATAGCGCTTCTACCGATTATGTAAGCTCAGTATCTCTCAATTGGAAAATCGAACTATCACATGTTACGAGCGGTGAAGCCCACTCTGCAAGAATATTACGGTGCGTCAGAGATTCGAAAATTGCACGGGTATAAGTCGACACAGGGGGAATAGCCGCCAATCTATGATGATGGGGACGAGGCGATAGGAGAGCACTATCTACACTTCAAATCGCGTTGCAAATTGTCATCATCCCAGGTAGTCTATCACTTGGCTACGATCCCCACCACAACTAAGATAGTCATTTACCTACTATTAAATGGACCATAAACTTGAATTTGTCACGAATTATATGATATTGCCCCGAGTATCTGAATATATGAAAATCAGGCGTACTCATTAGTTTAGACATCTCGAGCAGGGAAAAGGAAGACATGATTACTCACACTATCCGTAGGTATCTGTCGTATGGGCCGGTCTCCTGAAATTCTTGGCGGGGTCGGTAGATACCGACGCAAGGAGATGGCGCAGATGGCGTGCGCGTTTACATACAGGGACTTATCGTCGCTGTAGACTTTCTGTGCCGCATTCATGCATTACATGCAGTATGATATGCTGTATTCGTGATGACAAAGCTTGATTGCCGTTCAAAGCTCTTACAAGACAGTGTAGTATCCGTACACATGCCTAAGGCACTGAGGCTGCAGTCCAGTCAGCACTAAACTACTTCTGGCCTCTCCGTGCCAAGGATCAACATGACACCCGGGAGAGATCTGACGTTAGAAACTAGAACCCTTATTATATACGATAGAAAAATTCGTAACTTTGCTGTGTTACCGGTTGGTTAATCTCAGAAGGGTATCAAGACTAGTAACAAACACGATACTCATTGATTTGTCTTGATTCAAAGGACGCAGCATGTTGCACTCATGAGATCGCCAGCTTCATTCGGACGAAGGGAGCGTTATCACATAGTTCTAGAGCTAGAATTGGCTTACATACTTCGTACCAATAGCCAATTGACGCTTAGAAGCTAATGCGGTGCCTCGATCGCGTGCAATGGCATTCCCCTTTCCTAGCAGCCGTTTGATAGGGCTAAAGTACACCCTAAACGTAAGAATAGATCGTTCCATATACCGATCAGCAGAGTTACATCTCGAGTATCTTGTCGCCCGATACTAGTGTACGGCACATTACGCGCCGGTCTTATGCAAGTGCAGGGTTCCTGCATTAGTGACGATCATAGGCTGTGCCTCAACTGTACAGTAACATGCCATTCAGCCTCGGTTGCCAACTCTTCTTCAATTAGTTATAAAGCAAGCTTCATTACCTTAGCCAGCATATGCGTTGGAACTACAGTATGAGATTCTACTATCGCGATGTTTTAACATACGATAGCGATATGGAAAGTGCCCCTGAACGCGCTAAATCGAGCCGGCCAAGTCCCTGATATGTTCTTATCTATATTTAGAGCACTCGTTAAGACTTGGCACGGGAGTAAGTCGCCTTTACCTACTTACCGAATGCTATGTAGCGATTAGATTTTAGCTTAATGTTAATTCACAATCTTAATACTATCGCTTATTAAGACCCTGTCGATTTAGCTTGCCTCTTCCTTTTTCTAACTGACCATGGTCGAGGCTTTAGCCAGCAGAACTATGTCATAGCTAACCTCTAAGTAAATCTTACTAAACTTAGCCTTAGAGCTTGAGGGAAGGTCAAGCAGGTAAGAGGACTTTACAATGTAATGAAAGAAAACGCTTGTCTTTAGTCTAAGAAACTCAACTAACCAGATATATAGGTGATCTCGAGGACCTCTTTGAAAGTAAGAGAACAGTGATGATATGGAAAGTGTACAGATAGGTTCTAAAACTCCACCTACATCCAAACCGTGCTATCTAGAGAGTTAACCAAAACCAAGCACTTTATTGGGACCCACATCAGGTTTGAGACTATGCTTCGTATATTTGCCAAAGGAACGGTAAGACCAGAGGTCCAGTCTAGCTAAATGAGTGTGAAGTCTAAATAAATAGTGTGAGGTCTAGCTAAAAGAGTGTGAGATCCAGCCATGATTCTAGGGAAGTCCATAGAAATCGACGAAGATCATCCGAAAATAACACAAGTCTTCCATATATTCTGTAGTGACTGTAACCCGGATACTACGCACCGTTTCGATGCGTCAAGGAGTGTAGTGACGTATAAAACATCAATGAGAATAGGTCGATAGAAACGGTATCGGACCCCATAGACCATAGCCATGTATGCCTACATCGCGCGTAACCCTTTCCAGCGGGGACTAGCTGGACCGCAGCATCTGTTGAACAAGCTCCAGAACTCCTGGGTGTTGGTTTTCCTTGGCGTAGTCCAATAATAACTTCCCATATTGGCATATTATCTTCTTACCGACCTTAGGATGGCACAACAAAAGCTTGACAATTTCCGGGACGGCATGCTTGGCCGCCCATAAAAGCGGGTTTCTCTCAAAAGTTTTACCAAAGTTGAAATTGAGGGAGTGATGGCCCAGGAGCGCTTGGATGATCTCCATTCTTGCCTTCTTCGCCGCTTCGTGTGAGGGAGTGCAGTCAACGGAAGGCTTAGACAAGGGCTGCTGGGTGATTTCCGAATTTCCCCTCTCAATCGCTTCGTACAATGGAGTATGACCGTCTTCAGCTGCAATATTGCAATCGATAGACCTATGAGACAAGAGTCTCTTGACAATCTCAAAATAGCCTTTCTCAACAGCGATGAGTAGGGGAGTTAAGCTATATCTACTAGTTCGATAGTTAACATCAACGCTCGGGGAAGCTAAAAGCAGGTCCGTAATGTCCACTCTTTCCGACGGAGTAGCATAAGCCGACTGAATAGCAACCAAAAGTGGAGGATAATCCTCATTATTTGGGCAGTTGACGTCAATTTCGTCCGGATAGGTTGAAAGTAATAGTTTGACTACGCCCGAGTTGCCTGTCCTCGCAGCGGTAGAAAGTAAAGTGGCGTCGGAAATGCCTCGGCTGTTGATATTTTGATATTTCATGCTCGTATGATAGTGGGGTAATAGTATCTCGACAATTCCCGGGTTTTTCGTCTCGATCGCCTTATGGACTAGAGCAGAATCGACACGAGGGGAAGAGAGCTGCAGCAGCGTCTTCAGCACATTCATGTCACCGACGCCACCATCGGCGAGTGTTTTGATACTGCCTATTGCCTTTACCAATGGTTTGCAAACAGTATTGTTTTTCAGGTGATCAGACGTTGCACCTCGATCCAGAAGGTGTTTAGCAGCATTGAATTTCGCATTGACGATAGCACCACATAGAGGCGTACACTCGTCACTGTTCCGAGAATTCAAGTCGGCCTCTTTGAATGCACATAGAAACTGTAATGTTTCTGGGTCATCATGCGAAGCGGCTAGTCGAAGGAGAGAGTCCCCCTGATCGTCCTTTTGATTTATTAGTTCGCTGTTGATCCCTACGACGATGCGGAGTAACGGCAACGCCCTCGATCCCCCGGACTTCAAGACGGCATGTAGAATGGTGTCCTGACTAGAGTGATTCGGTGGCTTGAGGAAGTTTATTAAGTCGCCGCTTGGCATATCTTCTACCAATGCGGATACGAAGCCGTCGATAATACCCTTACCCATCAAGTGGGGAATGTCCTGGTAGTGTCTCGCACCGTGCTTGATTAGCAAAGCCGCCATCGGTCCTGATCGAACAGAATCTAGGCTTGGTAGTTGAATGGTACTAGAAGTTGCAGAAGTCTCGGTTACGTTCGGGCCCGCGTGTGCCTCAAGAAGATTTCTGGCCGTTTCATATTCATTTCCCTTCACTGCCCTCGAAAGAGCTGTTTCACCAGCCTTGTTCTTCGCATTTATATCAGCGCCCTTCGAAATCAGGTATTCGCTAATATTAGCGTTGGTGGCAACCTGAATATTGTTCAACGCCTCTTTCAGTGTCATATTCATCGCGGCTAAGACCCGGTCTAATACGGTATCAATTAAAGAGGAGCTTCCAAGCAAACAAAAGGACGAAAGGATATCAATTCCCTTCCAACGTGGGGAACTAATTGATTTCCCGAATCGAAGCGCGTGTAACTCTTTCCTAATCTTGTCCAGGTCTTGCGGCCGACCTGTTCCTTCAGCGGCCCCAAATGCCAGAGCAAATATTGCCTCATTGCTGCCCCAAGCCATTGCAGCTACCAAGGGACTAGGAAATCTCACTTTGGCCTTTGATATCTCGAACGAGTTGTATCGTTGTGGGTGTATCCCTATCAGTTTCCATAGATTTTTTTCGGCCAGAATGTATAGGAGATCAACCTCTCTCGGGTGCCGTTTACTCTTCTCGCACATGGTATTATGCAAACCAACCCACTTTTCAGTTGGAAATTTGTTAAGGAAATCGAGTTGCATCGAGCTCTTGCTTTGTGCTGATTCAGCGTGGGCAAGGACATGGTGAACGGCGTAATGAAGGAATGGAACGTTTTCCACGTTCTGGGCTTGAATTTGGAGTCGGTATCCTTCATTGACCTGCTTGAGGCAGATGTCTCGAAGGACATTCTGGCAGAGTCCCTCGTCCATTTTCGACTGCGGTGTTTGAAGATCAAACAACATTTGCAGTCCCCCTCTCTCCCCCTTTTCGCCCTTTCCTAGCAGGTAGTCTGGCACCGACTCATGTATAAATTGAACCCTAGAGTTTGGATTGTCCATATCGGAAGTCATCTCTGTGAGCCCTTTGGATGCATGGAGATTGAAGTTTCCGATACGGATATCAGGCACATCGTCTGCATTCCAACGACCGGATATATTGGGGTTGTTTCCGATTTGGATTGCGAAGTACAGTGCCCGAGGATGCAAAGGTGCTTTCGCAAAGAGAATACATTGAATGCATAGAATCATATGTCCTATATTCCCACCGTCGCGAGTTAGAATGTCTTGAAATAGTGCATTCAATCCTTCAGGGATTTCCCTTAGTCTCTTTTGAAGATCCCCACCTTCATCGTTCTCCTTATTGAGGATATCGGTGACGAGACATGCCCAGAGGAAAATGTTCGATGATTTCTTCAACATCTCTCTCTCGATCCCTTCTCGTCGATCGTCATTGATCGTAAGTTTGGAGTGGATATAGTTACGAATGTCATTCGTGTGGTCATCTTCGGACTCCAAGACAAGTTGAAGGCTGGAACGAATCGTGATATTGGGAAAGTGGCGGCTGGAGACGCACACCTTGATGTTGGCTTGAGGAGACACGGATGTGTCGCAAAGCTCTTCGAGAAAAAACAACATATCTCTGACTTCGTTAATATCAGAGCCCTCATCCAGTGCATCAATGAAACAGTAGAATTCGTAACGTTCAATCTGCACCAAAAGCCTAAAGGCATCCTTCAATGCCTCAATAGGCCATGAGGCCATATGGTCAAGGGCAACCAACGGGCTAAGGGCGTCTGAGGCGACACTGGTGTCGCGCAAAGGATTTACCAGTTGCCATATTAGAGATCTATACATGCCTTCGGTCGAATGTTCGAGCTTGGTACCCCGAGCATTGAAGAAAAATGTGAGTACAATACGATTCTTCTTGGTCCAGTCCCTGTTCTGGCAGAGATATTTCATAGCAGTAGATTTGCCAGTTCCCGCTTTGCCTTTAATCCAGAGGAATCTGTGGTGTGTGTTCATTCGAGTCGAGTTAATCCATAACTTATATATGTGGTGCTCAAGAATCCATCCACACGTTCCGGGTCGCGCACTTTGCAGCGTGTTGTATCGTGTTTCGGCATCTTTGAAATTTAATTTCTTTAGGAACTCTTTAATTTCCTCGGAAGATAGCGTTACCCCGATAGTTTGTGACGACGCGTTCTCCTCAGGATTTTCGACACCAAGACAAGAGGAAATGTGGTTATTTGCTATGCCGAGTGCCTCAGCCACTTTGAGAAATTGCTCGTCATTGGCACTCTTGAATCTACACATGTCGACATGGTCGGCATGAATGTGTATCCTCGTTTCATGGTCTAGGTTTAGAGAAGACGATGTGTCATCCACGATCTAGTTATAAAAACAGTTAGTATATACAAACACATGTTTACATGAAAATTGCCGGCCGTGCATCAAGGGTTTTTCTTACCTTCCTAGAGAAAAGCACATGCGGAAGCTCTTCTTGGAATGTATAGATGCTCCAATGACGATCCTTTGTCAACTCGAGGAAGCCGCTGGCCAACTCCTGCACCTTTTTAGAACCGGGCATTAATTGCTTAACAATCTCTGGGTTTGGGCGATAACCGATTTTAGAAGCTATTTCAGAAAGGAAATGGTGCACCGCCTTGCGAGGGTCAGCCCCTGCGTGTGGTGTACCAAAGAAAAATAAACTCTTCGTTGACATATAAACCGCAGATCGGCCCTTTGAAGACTTTGATAACCCCAAGGTCTCTTTGACAAGCAGACCACCTAAACTGTGAGCGACAAATATGAGGGGCCTTCCCACGTCGTCCCTGCGGTGGGTTTCCAACTCGAAAAGAAAATCATCCGCATGGTTTTCCAGCGAGTTCTCACTTCTTCGCTTTCCAAAAGGACGTCGAATATTGGTATCGTAACCGAAAGTTAATACCCGAGCATTAGGAAGAACTTTCGGTACAAGATCTAGTTAAAAGAGGCAGGCTTAGCATACAATCGACCGTTAGATTTTTAATAATCAATAATTGTATTGGTGATGGAGGATTGCCTTGTACAACGAGACACTGCCGAGTGACCCATGAGTTGGTCTGGAGTATCAGGTCGGCATGGCGACAACAAACACATAAACATACAAAGATATGAGGGCTATTAGAAGGTAGCTACGAACCTCTGGGCCAGCACACCAATTGAGGCGTCTCAGATGCATCACTAGGGGCTTTAGGATCATCGTTCTTCGGATCAGAATCGCGAGCTGGGGCTGTGTACAAGACCCGTTTCTTGGGGCTTGGAACCGGCGTCTCAGTATCAGGAGCACGCTTGGCTGATGTCCAGGTTCGCATAGGATGTCCCGTAAACCCGTGAACGAAGCAAACACTATCAAGACGGTCAGAGAAACTCAGAGCTGATATACAGCGCCACGTCAAGGGGTACCTACTCGACGGTCGGAGCACTAGGGTTAGACAGCACAGTAATCCCATATTCTTTGCTCACATTTCTTTTACTCTGTTTGCGCGGTGGAATTTCCGCCATCATGTAGGTATTTTAAGAAATGCCTTCATCTAAATTATGCGTAGGTTGCTAGATGCTTAGGCACGAAGGGAGATAAGAGAGGTGAGAAATGAAATGAGTGAGGGGATGGAGGGTTAGAAATATGCCAGCCAGACTGATGGGAGAGGAAAGTTTGACCGTGATTATGTTGAGCCCGTCAGCCGACCGAGACGGATTTTGCTAATAGTTTGGAAAGTAGAGGCGTCTGATATAGTTGTTAACGACAATTTAGCAGCTACTTTTCTATATCGTGATCTAGTTTCGTGTAGCCTGAATAGTGGCTGTACAATTCGCTTAAGCATTCTAACCGCCAAAGTTGCCAGGGTAGGTGCAGTGGAACATCTCGAAAAGCTAGATTGCAAAGTATCTATAAATGACTGGCTACGAATACGCGGGAGACACATGCGGGATAAATATCGTATTAGGGGGCGGTGTCGTGATGGTAAAGCGCCGAGACGGATAACCAGAGTATTATCAACGGTACTCTTCTATGTTATGTCAAAAGCCTCATCTATGGGCCCCCAACCGCGCAGATTACGCTGCTCCCGTCTGGGTTGCATCCCGTGGCTTTGTTGCGTAACCAAGCAAAGGTTGTTAGCATTACAGGGGATTCGTCGTTATATTTAGCTATCGGTAGGCATCCGCCGTCGGGGTGAAAATTCCTCTGATGTACTTGTGATAACTAACAAGTAGGAAGAATATAATTGGCAGTGGCAGCCATTTACCGCGTGCCTATTAAGCCGAATATTCACAGCCAAGCTATTCGCTGATCTACTATGCACGAGGGATTCGAATTGGTAGTGTAAATGATTAGATTGAGGGCCCATGGGTGGAAAGACAAGGCTTGTAGGGAGTAAATACGATGGTACTTTCCCTGCTTACACCCACCTTGTCCCTCTACACAATCACTGGAACCAACCCGAGTGCAACGGCCATTCTTGATAACTGGTAGTACCAAGGTCAAGCTGAAAAGGTAGCCTCAATCTCCTTTGGAGGCCACGATATACCATTGGCGGCTGGCGATCGGGCCTGCATGATTTTACCGCCAACCCCTGTGAAAACACCCGCTGACGAAAAGCCACTCGGCGGATCCATGCAGCCACGATGCGTTTAGGAAGGACCGTTTGCATATTTTTTACAGGCTGCTCCCCCTAGAGAGGATTAAATGGCCCCGCCTTGGTCACTTTGGCAATGATCCTATACTGTGTCTTGCATCAGCTCGACGATAATCTATATAAACTTCGTTTATCGGAGATTGATGAGATTGTGCGAAGTAAATTCTTGTTATTATACCTTGTTTTGGCTCTATTGAGTAGGCTATCGTGGGCTATTGCGTGGCAGGACGTAAACTGAATGAACGCCGTGCAACAGAATTCCGGATAGACCTTCGGACAGGCCCAGGGGTAAGGTTTTGAGCAGACCCTTCCCGGTCAGAATTTTAACACGACTTTGAAATAGTCAACCATTAGCATCGAGTTTTCGTGACATACTAGAATACTTTTGACACACCGGTTGCATGATTCGTTCCGGCGTGTAGCCTAGTCAGGTGCCCAAATGCAAGACGGGAATGTGCAAACGGCCTAGACTGCCCCAATTCTAACCCCCCCTCTTCAGCCATATAGCCTAACAGCCTGCCTAAGGCTGACAGCATCGCAACGCAGTGTCGTCGCTAGTGTGCACACCTACTAACGCCGGATGGCGCATACGGCGCTTAATCAAGGCTTCTGTTCTGCATCTACCATGCAAAGCTCTCGTTATGCCATAAAACATATCTACCTTTCCTGACCCAAACTCCAACATGAGACCTCAGCTCGTGTGCCATAGCCTCCGGTCCACAGACCAGCACCGCCACCCTCTCTTCGATACCTTGTCTAAAGAAATCATCGACGATTCCCTGCAGATTTGGCCTCCTATCGCTAAGCGTTGAGACACGCCTCGCCTGCCTTCTGCTCCCGTGTAACCTAGCTAGCTCCACTTGCTCGTCACCACCGCTTAATCTGACACCGCCACTCTCACCATCCGGGATGTCCCCTGTGACAAATAGCTGGATGCTATCATCATCTAGAATTCTCTTCCCCCCGGCGGTTACAGGCCATGCAGCTTCGCCAGCACTCCGTACCGCCCAGATCATCTGGACGCGGGCTGCAGGGTTCTCGGTCAAGATCCATTGGTAAAGGGGGAGCGTGAACGTCGCCCCCACCCCACCAGCTACTAAGAGGATCCGGTCAAACTCGGGACCAGCTAAGTTCGGGAAGCGCTTGGCGCAGCCGTAAGGGCCGTCAAAAGCGAGTTTGATATGAGAATCAGTACTTGCGTCATCCGCGAACTTCGCGAAGGCGCTCGTCATGGGCCCATCGTGCCTCCGCGCCACCAAGGTCAGCTCACTGGCACCTTCGTCCACCGCAGCTACGGAGAAGGGGTTGAAAGAGAACTCGAACACGAGATGGGCTGCTTTTATCGGGCTCCTCTCCGGCCGGGAGGCAGCTGGTACGCTTAGGTAGATATGCGTGCCGGGATTCTTCGCGAAGCGATCTATCTTGCCCTCTGGGATGCTACCCACGAGCTTGATGAGATCGGTGCCCGGGACCAGCTCCACCTTCGTGTCTGCGACAATGGTGTCGAACTTGCGTTTTGCGATGTCTATGAGGAATACTGCGAGCGACTCCCACACGTAGAAGGAGGCGTGGTGCGCGTGGAAGTAGATGACTGGGGGTATTGCCAGCGCTACTAATAAATGAGTGATGAAGAAGATTCTATACGAGTACCGCCGCACTGCCGACAGGGCGGTGCCATATAAGAAGTGCATAGAAGCGGATAATGTGAAGCCTAACACCGGGACCAAGGAGGTAATCTTCTGACCGAGAAGGTTATTCTGATAGTAGAAGTTAAAGTAAAAGACTGCGTGCAGAGTCACAAAGATGTAGATGATGCGCCCTAGGACGCGATGCCAGCGATTGACCTCCTCATGCGAGGACTTCAGCGCTAGCGCGAACGGATTAAGACTCTTCAGCGAGAGCAGGTATTGCACCGGGAACTGCGACACCCCGACAATACCGAAGCGTCTGGTGAGGTGAAGATAATCTGTGATGAGAATTAGTATCCGTGCTGTCTGTGCTAACCCCTCGTCGGAGAAGCTCACCATTTCCCGTGCCTACGATGCATAGCACAAACAACCACATCGCCCACACAACCCCGCCAATGATCTGATCCCGCGGCCCCCAATTCCAGCCCAGGAACACGACATCGTCGCCGAACCACCACGCAACCTTCCTCGCGGTCGCGCTCCACGACCCCACGGTGCTCAGCCGCTGCTGCTTCGAGACCGGCGAGTTCGGCACGGCGGCGTAGGTCCCGCGACTGGACCCCGTCACCCTAGCCGTCGCCCACGCGACAAGCCGGTACAGCAGGAACAGCGCGACCGGCACCAGTGCAGACAATTGCGCGATCAAGCCATAGCGGTCGAGAGCGCGTCGACGCGCTTGTAGCTGTGCGGCGTCTAAGTCGACGAATTGGTAGGGCCAGCCCATATTTGCCCGTTCCCGTTGTCGGATCGGATTGACCAGGATTGACGCTGGCTAAGCAACCCAGCCGGCTAAATCGAACGTGAACCGAGCTGGTGGTACCAGAGGATGGTAGTAAGCGAATGGGCGGTTCGATTAAGCTTTGTCTTAAGCTTAGTGTGTACCTGTTTCTATTTATCCAAGTGGGACACAATACACTTGCAGTAAGGGAAGGAAAGCTTATTACGTTGTCCCGTTCCCCAGGTTTCTCGGGGAAGGGAAGTCGTGCGCTGATAGTCGAGACGACACGTTTCCAGCTTAGAATAGCTACCCGTCTAGTTAGTGTATCGTTAGGTACCTTGTCAGCTTCGGTTCGCTCGGTGTTGGGCGGGTTTTGCGACGGCTTTATGCTGGGGATCTTATATCTCATCTTATCTGATTGGCTGGGATGCCTGTAAATGCAGCATTCCGCAATTCGTCCTGCCCTCCCCGCCTTTTACCCCAGGCAGACATTCACAATCGAGCGCTTACATACAGCTGTAGCATGAGATGGTCTATTAAATTGAGCATCTTGAACTTCCGTCTAATTTTTCTTGATACGAGATGAATGCAATTGTGCCCTCAGATGTGCGACCTTCAATTGAGATACAATGCTTAGGGCTAAAGCATTATTGAACATGACCGCAACGCTGTGGGTACTTAGGCACTCCCTTTAATATTAAGTAGCTATCGCAGACGTGCGTGTCTCCCTTGAGGAATTTGGTGTAAATCCACCACTTATTTGATGAGGTTTGTTCAGTCGACCTGTAATGCGACCGCACTATCTAGGTGAGCTTAGCGGGGCTCTGGATTCAATACTGAAAGTCCCGTCACCTTCGTATACGTTCTAAATGGGATTCTTTAATCAGAACACCATCCTGTCTAACGTTAGTGTCGTCTCGGTCATGAGTCGATCCAAATTAAGCTCGAAGCACTTACAAGCATGCCCTCCCAGCCGAACCAGCTCAGGATCCAAGATATCGTAGTCAAGCTCCCCTGCCAAATGACATGCTTAACCTTAGGCCGCAACAACTCATCAGCAACATTCTTGGCATAGACCTCAGCCGGCATGAATTTCTGGCCGTCGAGCATCTTCCTCCCTTCGACGAAGTCCTTGACAGGCTCATACAAGCTGCCCTCCGGCAGCTTCGTCGGCGGCGCATTATTGAACAAGTCCGACTGAATGCTCCCCGTCTTGACAGTGACCACGCGCACGCCCAGCGGCGCAAGCTCGGTGCGTATGCTCGCGCCCCAGCACTCAACCGCCGCCTTGGACGCATTGTACGGCCCGAGGAACGGCGGGCGCAGCACGGCGTTGATGCTGCCTATATTCGCCACCACGGCATCTCGGCCGCCGTTCTCCCTCTTTGCGGCCTCGATCAGCAGCGGCAGGAACCCCTTCGTGACGGCGAACGGGCCCAGAACGTTGACGTCGAAGACGCGCCGAGCTTCCTCGACGTCTGTGTCCGCGAAGGGCAGGATGTGCATCACGCCGGCGTTGTTGATGAGTATGTCGAGCTTCCCGCCTGTTGCTGCGCTCACGCGCGCTACGCCGCGCGCAATGGACGGCGTCGACGTCACGTCCATCTCGAAGGTCTCGAGCCCGAGCGCTGCGAGGGAGGCGAGCTGCGCGTCGGAGATCCCGGTCGCGAAGACGCGGTGGCCCCGCGTGTGGAACTCGGTTGCGAGGGCGGTCCCGATGCCTGCTGACCCGCAGCCCGTGATGAGGACTGTTTTGAGCGGCATCTTATACGTCTTGCGATGTTTTATGAGATTCTGTAGCTGCTAGGCTTTGGTTGTGAATGGTTGTTGGTGGAGGTGAGATTGATTGCATGCGACGTATGATAGGATATGGAGGTAGGTGAGGGGCGGGTAATAATTAGTGGGATGTTGGAACTTTTGCGAAGTTTCTTTTATTAGTATCCTAGCCTAAATCGTCCTATTTTCGTCTCCTTTTATTGTTTTCTTGCTTTGATTGCATAAGATGCAAGGGCGAAAAACTGCGACTGATCGCTCATTTTTCATAAATTGTTAAATATTACGCTATTGTACTGTCATATATATTTCCCCAACAAGATCACCAAATTGTGTTCTGAAGACGTTCTTAAAGACAGTTATCTGTATGGTTACACATTCCGAGTAACAAAATTAGTAGATTAAGCATGTTAAGAGCACTTTTAACATTGACCGGGAATAAATTGGTTGAGCATTTCATGAGGATTCTTTGATATTAACAAACGAAACAATTGTGTGATTTTTCAAGGAGAGTATACATACTTTTTAAAACAATCTAAAACAAAAAGCCTAGCCCAGTCCTACGCTCTAGAGATGGAAACCCTTCAATCTAGTATTTCTAAGTGTAGCCGGCTTGTATATCAATCTCACCTGCAAGCAATACCTATACACGTCTGATTGAAAAGTAACAGACTAAGGAATATGGTAACGCACCTTGCAGCCAAGAAACGCATGAAAAGGACCTACCATGCAAAAAAATCATCCTCATCCTCATCCTCTTTCTCCGCCTTCTTCTTCGGCCTCTTTGGGGCATATTTCCAGCCGGGGAAATGCTGTTGATGCATCGCCTTCTCTACTAGATAGAGTGCCTGGAACCTAGCCTTAACTTCTGGGGTCTCCTTCCGGTAGCTGTCGCCGAGAATCCGTGAAACCTCGGCCTGGTCATTATGGTTAGTTGCCTGGCTTAGTTTTCTAGCATGCCCGTTCCAGGTCTTGCGATAAAGAAGGAAGGGGTTTAGTGGGCGGCCTATCTTTCCGCGCGACATACGCTCCTCTGGACCTCGAAGGACATAGGCGTCGATGTCGAACGGGATAATCTCTGGCATATCCGCAGCCATCTCGCTTATAGGCTTGTCAAGAACCAAACCAAGGGGCGCGTCCGGGTCTCGATACTTCCTTTTAGGCCTCGGGGGTGCTCGCGGCTTTCTTACGCGGTTTGTGTCATTGGGACGCCTGGCCCGGCGTCTTGTTGGGCTTACCACAGGGTTATCTCGCTCAGGTTCCCGCGCCGGCTGCGGCACTGGTGGTGGTGGCACTGTTGCTTCCATCATAGGATATTGTGGAGCGGGAAAGCTGTGATAGGGCTGGCTTACCATAGGCGGCTGCGGGTATGGGTAATAGTCGTATTGAAACGCCGGGGTTGGAAACATCGGTGGCTGCTGGGGATACGGATACGGGTACGTGAAGCCTTGGTAGGAAGGCAAGACAGCGATTGGTGGGTCAGGCTTCCAGCCGGGGAGAAGAGGTCCGATGGGGTAATTATCCATTGGTTGAGGAAGCTCTGCGAATATATCTGCCATCGCCGATTCAAAAGATGATGCCGTGGAAGCGTCATCTTGGACTGGAAGAGACTCCGAGATTTCCATGGAAGTGTCACCAGCGGCTGGAGAGCCCGAGATATCCATGGGCGTCTCATCTGTAACTGGAAGAGGGTTCGATACTTCCGAGGAAGTGTCATCTGCGGCGAGGATCTGCGGGTCGATGTACTTGTCAGCAAACTCCATCTTTTAGTTGGCGTCTGATACTGATTTTGCAATTTCGATAGTAGTCTAGCGGTTGTCCTCGTCCACAAATTGAGCTTGAGTTGATTCTGATTTTCTTTTCTCTGACACAAGGCCATTATTTCTGCGTTTATGTGTTTACTTATAAGCAGCCGTCTACTCTCTTTCTAATCACAAAGATCCAGTTCCGAACAATGGATTGTCAACAAGGACTCTTTGAAAGTGCTACGATGGCCCGTATTCGTTGGCTGAGGTTATCACGAGAGGGCTTCCTATTTGACGAGCTGTAGCCAAACAGTCCTTCGGTACGCGTAACAAAGGCCTTTGATCTTTTTTTCTCTTTCTTAGGACTGGAATTGAGTCCAGTATTGGGGGACATAGCCATCCATGAACGTGACGAAATCCTCACCGGCCGCAGCCCAGCCCTTTATGCCGCCAGCAAGAATCACACTTTGCATTTCTTTGTCCCCTTTCTCTTGGATATGATCGTTGAACCAGCTAGCAGCGCGAGTTCCGCGACCACGTGACGAGCCTAAGTCGTAAGACTCAACTTTTGCCATACTGAAGTTCGGGCTGGTGATTAGATACTGACCGCAATACCAGATTACATGTCGAATGCCGGCATTTTTAAAGAGCTGATAGAGCGATGGAATAGTCGGGAAAAGGGATTGCGCAGGGAGATTAATCGCGCCGCGAATAGTGCCGCCCTGATACAGTTTCTGTATGAGAAGGGCTCAACCGCACTTCGGACGCGAGCGCACCTCATAATCGTTACGGCGGACGTCGACGAGTATGAAGTCGCGGCCAACAGCACCGGTCCGCAGCTTGTCCAAGACTTGCTCCCGCGTGAGCGAAGCTGGCTCGGTGGTTTTCGGCGATGGGAAAGCCGCGTGCCATGGCTGCTCTGGCTCCATTATCGACAATACGAAATTCCGGGGAATGAATAGAACACGAGAAGTCGGATGATACCTAGTTATCCCAAGAAATCGAATCTGATACTGTGTATGTAGCACCAAAAAAATATTTGACTATGATTGGTATGGTGAACGGAACCTCACTGGCTCCTGTCTTGTCTTGCCTGATTTTGATTGATGAGGAGTTGGTCCTTCGAATCCACTCCTCCCGGCAGCTTGGCTGCCGCCTGTCATTACCCTCATTTGATTGGCCCAAAACAATGTTACTAGCGTATGAGTCGGCACGGCACGGAACAAGACATTTTATTAGCTACGGTTG
Organism: Nemania abortiva; assembly: GCA_022578505.1. NCBI lineage: Eukaryota > Fungi > Ascomycota > Sordariomycetes > Xylariales > Xylariaceae > Nemania > Nemania abortiva. The sequence continues at coordinate 45,391 of MU392762.1, read as the reverse complement.
TGTGGCGCGGAAGTGGTGTACATAGTATGTAAATGGCAATTGAGATTAACACATTAGGCAATCGAGTCTATCGCTGGTGGAGATTTGTGTTTGATATTCTATGTATGAAGAGGCTGAAAGAAGAAAATACAGAACACTAATTTGGGCTTCATCTCTGACAGTACGCCACACTGTACGAACCCCAATGTCCAAATTGGCGCGCCGGCGACGCCGTATGGGACACAGCCGAGAGACGAGAGTACGAATGCGTATGCTGTACATTAGGCACTGTAAACAGCTGAAAAGAGGCGAGAAGCAACACTGTGCTATTAAACCACTTAGGTTAGGATAGCGCTGACGGGACGCAATAGACCGGAGATGAGGCGAGACCTGACACAGCTGAGATGTGAAGTATGTATGCACTTCGTATCTGCGTATAAAACCGACCCATGCTGCGGCAGTGGTTGTGAGTATAATGCACAATACCTACTCATGGTAAGACTAATCGTGAGCTTGGTGGTAGCAATGCGACCGACGTTGCCTATGTCACATCTTAGAGTGACTGAGTTGATCAGACGTTGGCTGGCCGACCTAGGTCATTGAGCCATAATTTATACTGATGATACATAAAGGGAGCTGTCTTTATATCTACAGACATGGCTTAAAGAGATTAGCCAAATAATCAGTAGAGTTGGGGTGGTTCAGGTAGAAAGGGATAATCGAACAAGGTCCGTATCGGCAGATGCACGCCACAATGAGGACAGTACGGAATAAGCTGTCGATTGACGGAACATAAAAAAAGAATACCGACCTTGAACTCGGTCGGGAATCTCGACTAGAAAGATGGGGAATGCGTGTGCCAAGAAAAAAGCAGAATGTAAATAACCGTTAGCGCCATGTACAATTGTCAAGTAGCGGCTGTGCTAGTCTCGATTGGGCAGTGTGCAGCAACCGAGGCGCTGGGAAGCTGCTGGAGATTTGGTACTGATTTGGGGCGGGTCTCGTGTCGCCGTGGCAACCAATGTCAACAGAGGCTGCTGAAATGCGCTTGCCTGGGGCTCGATGTCGAAGAACCTTGACGCTTTAGCTGACGGGAACCTGCTGCAAAACCCACAGTCTCAGGCCAACTTACTTCCCTCCCTTCCTTACATACCTAACCAACCCAATCCAACTCCATCCACACTCTATCCAATCCATCTAGAGATATCTATCTATCTATCTAACTCGAGCTTCAATCTCAACCTCAACTTCAACTAGATCGCGAAGTTCATCTTCGCATCAACAAACACGCGCACTTGACACTCGCTCGCCTGACACAGGCACCACTTACACTCATCTAGGTCGTTTGCTAAGTTCCGTATTGCTTGCTGAAGACAATCCACGAACCCCGTTGCCCGGCTAGCCTGGCTTGCGCGCTGCGCGAGGTGAGTTAGAGAACCTATTTCCTATAGCATTGTCACGCTTGCTGCTGTTGTCTCGACGAGGCCTGGGCTGCGTATATCATCAATGACTGAGGATGGGACTAACAGACACTTGCAGTTTCGGACCCAATTGATAGGGCCTCCATTTCGACAACTAACTTCTATCGACAACAGCAAACCCGTCCGGACTCCCCTCACATCACAATGCTGTCCAATCCGCCAACGAGCGGTCTTCACGCCAGAAACCGACAACATAGACGACAGAATTCGACACCCACAGCATACGGAACAGTGAAGATCGCCCCAAACCTTCCCAACATACAGCCCAGTCCGCTGCGTCCACAACCGCAGCAACAGCGCGCCCGAGTATCCCATCGACGGGGCATGAGCCTCGATACTCGCCGCCATATGCTGGCTCAGAAGCGGGAGGAATACAACATGGTAAGTAATACTAACAATACAGGATCAGCAATCACACCACAGCATGTGGTGCGAGAAGCGCAGCAGCAACGCATAGCACGCCCGGGCCCCCAGCAAGCATACGCGAACTTGGCAACCGACGAGAACTACTTGGTGTCGCCCAGTGCGACACCCCAGATGCCATGCTTCGACCAGCAATGGTCTGATGGACTCCCGGCCGCTAACGACATATCCATGTCATTTGATATGTACAATGGGCCTATGAATGTCATAATTAAAAAGAACCAGCATGAATTTACTAACAACTTGAATGTCTCTGATTTTGATCTATTTTCGCCGACCGCCATGTCCACACCGGCGATGGTAAGCTTTCCGGACACAGGTATTGCTGCCCCAGGGTGGCTGTCCGAGAATGATACTACCACGTCGAGGAGGAGCTCGCGGAGAATTAGCAATGGAATCATGGACAGGGTACATAAATTCGAAACTATGAGCAATGAGCCGTTACAACGGCCCCTCACACCTCCCAGACAGAATGAAATGGGTATGTGGCTTTTTCTCAGACTCCTATGGATGCATCCACTAATGGTCGCTAGATTATTTTCCTCCTACGCCTATGGACACGCCTCACGGTAGATCTTTTAAGCATGTTCAGCCTCCACAACGGTTCTCCGAAGGATATGATGAATCCAACGAAGAGACCGTGAAGCCGCTCAGGAAACGAGCGAACCGGCAATCTCAGACCGTATTCGACGATATGAGGCACGCAACGGAAGCCATGACGATAATGCCAGAAATGGGCCATAGCAATCCTTTGGCTACAACTGGGACTGCTAACCCGGTTCCGACCTCTGCGTCAGAATACATAACCATGAGCCAAACTCATCCCACTGATCTCCGCATTGATACCGACGGCACCGGATTCCAGAGTCCCTCATACCCAATGAGCGCGTCTTCCGAATACTCGCAGCAAATGTCTCCCGCCACTCCTCACATGACCGAGTTCGAACCTTTCAGCTTCAATGAATCACAGCTTGATGCAAAGACAACAACAGCTGATGCACTCTCCGATTCAATTTCATCATCGTCAACTCAAAGGTCTTTGGGCCGGGCGTCTCAACATCGGAGAACAGAATCTGTTGCTAGCCTTGCTAGTGCTGCAAGCATCGCCAGCATAGACATCGAGAGCACGAAGACGGCTACAGGCATCACGCTCGAAGACATTCAGCAATACATTCAAGGCCCCGATCCCAAAGACAACAAGTGGATATGTGTATTCGAGGACTGTAACAAGAAATTTGGCCGCAAGGAAAACATCAAATCTCACGTCCAAACCCATCTCAACGATAGACAATTCCAATGCCCGTCATGCCACAAATGCTTCGTACGACAACACGATCTCAAGCGCCATGCTAAGATCCATACTGGAATTAAGCCCTACCCGTGCCTATGTGGTAATAGCTTTGCTCGGCACGACGCTCTGACAAGACACAGACAAAGAGGCATGTGTATTGGGGCTTTCGAGGGCTCGGCCCCGAAAAACGCGAAACGTGGGCGGCCTAGAAAGCCGAGGCCCGATAATGAAGAGCGCAGAGAGAAAGCCACAAGAACTCGCCGAAAGAATAAGTCGATTTCGTCAGTGTCATCCCAGGGTAGTTGTTCTGACGCTTCGGCTGCGACCTCTCCCGAGGACCACAACGACTTCGACATGCTGGACGATATCATGGATGTCTCACTAGGGGGGACGACAATGAATCCAAGCAGCCTTCAATCCCTTGGGTCGTCTTCGGCGCCGATGCCTACGCTTGACATGGAGGAGACTCTAAGTGCACATTCTCCTTCGACAGCCAGCGTCCACTCTTATGCCTCGCAACTATCACACATGACGCTCCACACTACATCAACAGCGGAGACACTGCCGCCCCATCCTGGCTCGCCAGCTAGAAGTGTTGCGAGCGCGGCCAATGACCCACCAGAACTCTCGCATGCTTCGTCGCCTCCTGGTAATCAGTATTTCGACACCGAACCGAGCTCGAGCGGGCTTGACCTCATGATTTCCACAAGCGCCGACACGTCCACAATACCTAGCTTGATTTCAATGGGTTCCAACGAGAATGGCTTGATTCTGGATTGTGAACAGCAAATGTTGATGTTCGGCTCCGAGACGAAATTTGACGACTCTTATGATGGTGTGGATATGTTCACCAACAACGACGACCTCCTTTTCGGGAGCTCGTGAGGATTTCCAGTTCCTTATGGATGTTTTTCTGCTTTCAACGACTTATTATATCCCAAAGTGCAAGGCCTCGTGTTGCCGATATATGCTGAATTGTCAAAACTGATGTTGATGGACCCGACGGCCGTAGCCGGCGTGGTGCCAGGGTTAATGGATGTATGATAGCCGGATCTTGTTGAGAAAATGGGCAACTTATGCTATTGGGTAATGGCGATTGATTTGGGTTGGCGCGGTGTATAACTGGCGAATAAGCCGTATGGGCGTTTCATGGATGAATCGGGATTATAGAGGCGTGGTCAGATGATTTGCTGGTATAGGCTTTTCCTCCATAGGATTGAATCATACGGTGTTTACTTGGCCAAGTTTAGCGCGAAGCAGCAGTGCTAAGGATAAATTCCTCAACGCATGGCTGGGTATCCTGCCCGCTTTAGTGACTTTATTCTTGTGATGACGACTGAAAATTCGGAAGAGAGCTTCGAGGTCAGTCCCGACCTTCCCCTGCTCACTTAACATGTGCCATATACATAGGTATTCTGCTTATTAGCAACCATGCGGTAACATTATCTTGCCTACTGTCATTTTAGGATTTCGCCTTTCGTACTGCGCCGGTCAAATCGCAAACTGGTGCTCATGTCGTCTTATAGACTTTCCAAAAAGTGATTTATCAACGGTTATAACTAATGAAATCCAACTCTAGCATTACTATCTTCTTAAACAGCCTTCTCACGAGTAAGACTGCCCTCCACATTCCCAATCACTGTCTCAATAGCAGTAGCAACATCGAGGTGAAAGTACGGCCGATTAACACCGTGCAACGAAGCCAGCTTCTCAGGCGATCCGACCGCACCATCACCCCCGCTCGACGACGACGATATCCGATCCGCGGACCCTAAACCAGCTTCGATGTCCTTCTGGACGACCTTCTCTGAGACATACGGGCTCTCAGACGCTGCAACACTGAAGATCGGCCGCCAGTATGTGCTCTCTGTATTGGCGTCCGCCGACACGCGCGGGAACCCAAAGCCCTCGGCGGCGAGCGCCCGCCGCGTCCACCGGTTCGTGACGTCGGCGACGTGCCACTCGGCGCGCTCCGGGTACGTGTGGTGGTCGAGCTGCGTCCGCGTGTCGACGAGGCCCTGGATCGAGGTCACGTCGACGTTGTTCACGGCGCCGAAGTCGAGGATCACTGCGCGGAGAACCGGGCGGTCGTCTGCGGTGTTGAGAGCCTTGCCGCGGCGCGGGCCGGGGTTGTTCCAGGGACGGTCCTGTGTGAGGATTTAATTAGTTTTGGGTTGCCCTCTTTTACTTAAGTTGTAGTAGTTAGGCCTTGGAGTGGAGGAAGCAGCGTGGAGGATGGGGTGGATGAATGGCTTGTTTGGGTCAGGAGGTTGGTTAACTTACGCCGATCTTCTCAAAGCGGTCTAAGGTCGTTGGCCGCGTGTGTTTCTGTATGTAGGCTACTAGCTCGTCCATGTAGTGCGCTGTGTTCGCGTAGTTGAAGCCCTCGCTGAAACGGTACACGAAGACGCCCGGGTATGGATTGCGGACGTTAATGTTCTTGTTCGAGCCGTCTCTGCGGTTTAGCGCGAGGAACGCCTCCCGCTTCATCGCTGTTGTAGTGTTGCTGTTCTCGCTCGCGTCGCCTGGTACTTGGCACACGTCGACCCTGCCGAGGAAGCTCCCGTGTGCCTTGGCAATGCGCAGCAGCAGCAGCGCCGCGGACGCGGCGACGACGAAATACACACCAGTCTCGATGTCCGTAAAGACCATGATGATGACCCCCGCGAAGAACAGCACCACCTCAATGGGCGAGACCTGCCAGAACTGGTAGACGGTTGCCGGGGGCGTGATGAGGTCGCCGACGGCGTGGATGATGAGGCCAGACAGGCTCGCCATAGGGATGTAGAAGAAGACTTTAGTGAGGGCGTAGAGGGCCAGGACGACGAGGAGGGCGGTCCACAGACCGGCGAGCGGTGTCCTCACGCCGGCCTTGGCCTTGATGGCTGTCCGCGAGAAGGACCCGGTAGCCGGGTAGGCGCCGAGGAACGGTCCGAAGACATTCGTGAAGCCGATGGCTACGAGTTCCTGCGAGGGGTTGATGACGTAGTTGTTCAGTCGGCCGAAGGACTTTGAGATGGCGATGTGCTCGATGATGAGCACGATGATGGTGGCTGGCAGGTCTGGCGCGAACGCGGAGATCAGTTCTGTGCTGATGTTCGGTGCGCCGTGGACCTGGAATCCTGTTGCTCGGCTCTGGGTTAGCAAGGTAGGGAGGCGACATCTTTGATATGCTATCTATTGGCTTCGGGAATATGGCTTACCACTCGGAACTGTCCCAAGGATAGAGAATCTCGCCTTCTTCGAGTTAGTAACATTGCGATTCACAAGCCAGCTAATAAGCGTATAGAGCAAGATGACAAAAGCCAAGCGCAGGGTCCCGACGAAGAACCAGGTCTTCTTGCGATTAGGCTGGCGTTGCGCCATGTAGTTGCAGAACCACCGGAGCGAATACAACATGACCAAAGCCGTCAAGCCCAGTGCGGCATCAAGCTTAGCGGTAGGCAGCGCACGCAGCGTATTGATGATGACAAGGTAAGTTGAGTCGCGGGTGTTGACACCACTGACTCCGAGCAGTTTCGGCACCTGACCAGCGGCGATACTGATCGCAGCACCCGTCATGAAAGAGCAGATGCCTACGAGCGGGATAAACTCGACCAGCCAGCCCAAGCGCAAGAGGCCGATGGCCAGCAGGACAGCGCCGGCAATCACGCTCAAGCCGCGAGCGATGTCGGCGGGTGCGAACTCGGGATGCTCCGCCGTCACGCGTTCGACGATCCCGCCTACCAAGGACGACATCACTGCAACGGTCCCGATGGTGATGTCTTTTGAGGTCGCGAAGAGGAAATACAGTATGAAGCCGACAAAGCTGGTATACAATCCATACTGGGGTTCCAAGCCTGCTAGTAAAGCGTATGCCATGCCTTGAGGGACAACGACGAACCCCACGGTGATGCCGGCGATCAGGTCGCCCAGGAGCCACTGGAGGTGCAGATATTAGACCATGAAATCGATGGGATAAGGGAAATTAGCTTACGGTTAGGTTGTAATGGAATATCCATTGAAGGAAAGGGAACAAGCTATAGACATACCGACCGACGCCCTCTAATGTCGGCCTGTGTTCAAGCAAGTATTCCTTCACAGTGGGCTCTGTCTCGTAGTAGGGATCGATTGACTGAGATTGGAGATTTGATGCTGCGGATTGGATAAGGGCGGATGGCTCTGCATTGTATCGCTCATCAACATCGATACCGACGGCCTTTGCAAGGCCACGGCCGACCTTGTTGCCCGCCATTCTGGACTCAAGTGTTTTCAGGCCAACCTAGTAATGACTTAGGTGGTACGAGAAGCTTTTTGAGTACGGGGAACTGTCGATGCTCTCTCCTGCTTGAGAGACGCTCAACCATTCTTCCCGAGAAACCACAATGCGGACATCGTTCTTATTATACTCCCCCTCTCATCAAAACGAAAACCCCCATGGCTATGATGTGATGTTCGCGCCCAGACGCTGCCACAGCACTAGAAAAGACAAGCCTGCAACCAAGAGGTCAAGACGCGTTGCCCAGAAGCGCCATGCCAGGATATCTCCGTGGCATCAAAGGGGCATCGCAGCCTCTAGGCTCGGCCCAGGGATCTGGGTCGCCCGGTTTATCTGGGGCCAGCCGCGCTGCACGCAGCGATTTCTGCAGGCGCTAGTCACCGTGGTGTCCGTACCATCGCAGCCCATCCAGCTCGCTTCCGGACTAGTGGAACGACGGCTGAGGAATTGCTTTTGAGAGCGTCGTGGAAGGCCATCGTGATGCTAGGAGAGGTGTGCGCATCTCCGCACTAGGGGTGCTTAGCGCCGGAAGGCCCCTAGGTTGGTGGGAGGGTCGAGACCATGACGCGGTGCCAAGTTATCACGACATCCGCGCCGAGAATGACGACGGCCCACCCCACACGCGCGCACACCATACGGTCGATACAATCGCTTGTAATGGATGCTTCAGGTCCCAGCAGTATGGTAATGAGGCTTTCACTAACAGCTGTCTTGTCAGGGCCTCGACTGCTCTCTGCCGCCACGTGCGCGGAAATACCTAACCTAACAACGTGGTGTACACCACTAGACCCTCTGATGGTGTGCATGTGTTAGTTAGCTAAGTTGCTTATCTCTATGCACCTTGCTCTTATTTTACTTACATAGCGATTAAGCAATTGAAATTGAATCAGAAAGCCACCCGCCGCTGAAAAGATAACCTTATGGTTTCGTGTACGTAAAAGATGTACAAGCTTATGACAGAAGTGTATCATTGACCAAAACAGATGGTGGCTAATAGATCTCTCCTGGTAACATGTGCCACGGCTGCCAGTAGAAACTAGAGTGTAGATAGATAATACAAGGGAAAGTATACGATTAAAAATATGGTCTGAATAATGCGGCAAGTCAGTTTTCTATTTGTCGTGGCCTGAAACATAGCACGAACCTCGACTCTGGTTCACCGTGCTTTCCTTTATTTATTGGATAGTACTCTTTTCTAGAGCGATCTGGATCATTTCTTTCTGCCTCTATGACGTGATACTCTGGGCATTTATAATCTAGTACTAAAATGAATTCCTAGATTAGTTTCAATTATATAAATGGGGTATTCATGATGTAGTAATAGGGTAGTTCAGCTCTCCCGCTGAGCTGTCCATGATGGGGGTCACCTGCCCAGCTGTAGAGCTCGTGGCTTTACTTCCCACCTCTGCATCATCTGGAGGACTTTCTTATCGTCCCCTTTAAATCGGTCGGTTACCAGCTATTGAAACGGCTCAGTGCTTTTCAACACAAACCGCACTCTGGAGACCCGAACACCTTCGTACACTAGCACTTCCAGAGGTTTTGAATAAGTGTACAGGGGTCAAACAGGTCTGAATTCTTGGTGGAGGAGGCCCCTTTGGGCCGACCTGCTTCACTAACTAGAAGAAAAACCGAATCTATGGGGCTAGTCTGTTATATAGGAAAAATTCAACGCCAAGTGCTTAGCTAATAGTAGTGGGTGCCCTGGTGGCTCCCTACCACCCGCACCGTCTCACTATTTCCGTTTTTTTTGGATCTCTCTATTCCCCTTGCATAGATGCCGGCCTATGCGCCCTATGCTCCTCGTCTTGTTCGTGAGCCCTTACAGTTTCCCTAGTCACCGACGTTATTTGTTATAAAAAGTTCCTGAGAAGCTGCCTCTGTTTCCAGTGTATGTGTGGTTAACATGAAAACCGGCATCCTTGGGTATTCAAAACAATCAAAGCAAACGTTACTACTAATTTCCATTGAACATGAGTACATGCCTAAAGGCCTGTAATTCCCATATAACAAAACGAGAACCATACCAGCATAGTGTGAATGTGAAATAAGAAAAGAACTAAAATTATTGCACAACTTGCCGATGTACAGCAGGGCAGCACATACTACACCGAATTGAAGACTCGGGTTGATGCTTGACCCATCCGGAGCTATCATAAACGTGCTACGGGACTAGTGCCTATCAACCGTGCCGGACGGAGACGGTGGCTTCTAAAACGCCCTTGCCCTTGGTGCCGATCGCAAACTGGTCGCTATTGCATTCAAAGTCTTCAGGTTTGGCGTTTACATATTGGAAATCAAAGCGATCTACCAGGCCAGCAAGCAGCACATACAGCTCGGCCCACGCGAGGCTAAACAAATGAGAATAAAGTATGTCAGCATTATTTTCTCTCCTGTCATCCTCTGTCCCTTTTTCTGACATCATCCCTTATCGACTTGGAGTGGGGTGTGTATTGAGGAAGATGGAAAACCTACTGCATGCCCAGGCAAGCCCTTGTTCCCCTGAGAAAAGGGGCGAAGGCTCTGTCAAGCTTGAGTTGGCCGTTATGTCCTAACCACCTATCGGGGTTAAAACGTCGGGGTTCAGGGTACAGGCTTTCGTCCATATGCAGTAGCACAAGGGTCATTCCGACAGGCGTGCCTGCAGGGATTCGCCAATGCTTATAGAGAAGGTCCCTATCAGGGGCGATGCGAGCCATACGTGTACCAAGCGCTGGACTTATGCGCAAGCCCTCCATCAAAACAGCTCTCAGGTATGGGAGTTGCTCAAGGACCTTCAAGTCGCGAGAATCGGCCGTGGCAAGCTCGGTACGCAGGCGTTGCAGGATTTCTTGGTTGTCAAACACATGGAAAAATGCCACGCGTAGAGCACCGGCGGTTGTTTCGAATCCGGCCCCGGTAATAGTGGACACGTCGTCGAAAATTCGATCCGTGGTCTTTTCTGACCCTGGTAATTTTGATTCCATGATTGCATGCACTATGCTAGTCTCGTCGTTCTGGTCGGGCGAAGACGAGTTTACTGACTCTACTAGTCTCCGCGTGTCTTCTAGACATTCCTGACGAGAGTAAATTTCTCAACAAAAATGAAGTAGCAACCTAGTGAAGGGAGGCGGGACACAAACACACCTTTAGAAACCGGAAAAACAATTTGGTGCCATGGTCACCATGCTTTACGATCCAGTCAATTGGCACAGACTTGAGCATCGGCCCGATAAACCGCATATGCTTCGTCATTCGCCAAACCTGCCCCGATCCGCTACTGGCCGTCACCATTGCTTCGTCAAAATCATCTTTATCAAGACTCATATAGTTCTTGCCGAGGATGAAATCGAACGCAACGTCTCGGACGACGGCAGTAATAGCGGCACCAAGATTGAAAGCTTGGTGTGTCTCGGCGAACGCTGAGATGCGATCACAAAGCTTGTCCATGTGCCGGTTAATGATGCCCTGCCGGCTATGTACCTTGGCTTTAGAGAAGTACGCGTTCAACGGCTGCCGACGGGCTTTGTGCAATTCGTGCTGAGGAGTAAGCAGCAAGGCGCCGTGCGTGGCGAAAGCGTCGACCGCCCAATCGTATTTGTCCCAAACCCCATCTTGCCGATAGAGCTGGTCAAAATACTCGGGGTCGTTGATGTGTAGCTCGTAGGGAGAGATGCGAACGATGGGGCCTGTAAACCAGCAGCAAAGCAAGTTAGCTGGTAATAGGAGAAAGACGAGGGTAATACCCACCATACTGCTTGTGCAATTCGGCGATCTTGAAGGTATATTGACCGTTGTGTACTACGTCCCAGTACGCCTCATACCAACGTGAAATGGCGGCTAGTCTAGGGCCGGGGAAATGAGACAGAGGATGGAGAAACAGCCGGTAAAAGGCCAAGGTTGAAAAATAAACAGCGACCGAAAGAGCGAAGCGCGGCCACGTAAATATGCTAGCTATGCCCTCCATTCTACCTGTTTTAATGATAGAAGACTGAACTTACTTGAAGAGAAAACAATGCTAAGAACTATGTTTGAGGTTGCCAGACGCAGGCAGAAGACGAGTGGAGGGGTAGAGAAAGACAGAAAGGGGCGGGGTGAGTTGAGCACTGCTGCGGTGAGGCTCTGCGGTGAGGCTCAGCGTAAGTGATCAACCACTTGGGGGACCGGCATCTACTTATCTATAGGTACATAGGATATGTAGTACTCAAACAGGCCCTTTCATTTTTAAGGCACGCTACGTGATATTCCAAAAAGAAACGAGACTGGCTGGTCGGTTTTTAGCAAGGTACTCCTTAGCTGAGAGATGCGCCTGCTTTGAAGTACCTTTTAACAGTGCCGATATAAGTTCACATACATATAAGTAAGTACCTAAGCACACCGTCTAAGATGTAGTTGTCAGTATGCATTATAGGAATGGAGGCAGCTCTGCTCGTCTAGCCCCTGTCGGATCTTGCTCATACCCGTCCTGTGGCGGGCCCTGATTTGATCTTACCCTTTAGGGCCCCACTTCTGTCTACCAATATGTGCCTCTATCCTAAAGGTGTCTCACTACCTGAGTCTTTGTGAATGCCGGTACTTTAGAGGGTACTTACTCTCTTGAATAGATAGGTACTCTAAATACCTATATAATTTCTACTCATATACAAGTACTTGTATATAGGCAAATAGTGTACTAAGCACTTAAGTAGGTAGTTTAGGTAGCTATATATATTAGATTCACCCATGCTTCGCTCCTTCAATGCGTCACGACTAGGTCCCTACCCATATACCTACATGGTACTGTGTTACACGTATATCCGGCAAGCGATAGGACAGGACCATACCCTCGCATATCATACTGAATCAAAGCGATTACCGGATTGGCCATGTGATATCTTTGTACAGTACCTAAGTATCTAGTGTACCTAGTATGTGCTGTACGTACCTGGTACCTACTACCCTTTTCTGTAGAAAATATGATGTATGGTAGCCATAATACCCAGCCCTACATATCCAGGTAAGTGAGTAGGTTACTTAGAAGTTACTGCGATGAATTAATGCAAATTGGCGTTCACTACCTCAGCTGTTCTTGATCCCCATTGCTCATTCCTAAAATATTCCCAGCGCCGCCTTTCAAAACCCTCTACAAGCTTCGACATTCGCAGGAAGAGATACCTAAATTCGTTAGCCATGGCTGAAACTACCATGAAAATGCCGGCATTGTCTGCCTCAGACACCCCAGTAGGGATACCATCAAAACTCGACTCTAAAATGCCTTCGGGAGACTCTCAATCTAGGCCACCCCAAGGCGAAGACGGGAGCCAGTACGTGACTGGCTTCAAGCTGGTCATAATAATCGCTAGTGTGTCATTGGCGTGCTTTCTCATGCTCATTGACACTATGGTCATCAGTACTGTGAGTTGAACACCTCATCAGTGCTGTCGTCGTCTTGGCCGGCTAAGTCATGTGTAAAGGCTATTCCTCGTATCACGGATGAGTTCAACTCACTCGCTAGTGTTGGCTGGTACGCCAGCGCTTATCAATTTGGAAGGTAGGCGACCGACTTATTCCTCCTCCCACACCCATAGCTTCTCTGACGAGCTCTTAGTGCGGCACCTCAGCCTTTGGCGGGCAAAATCCATACTCATTTTAAGCTCAAGGTATATTTGACTGATTCCACTGATGTTATTGCGCGCTTTATCTTGAGCCGTGTCATGATCTTGACTACTTACGACCACATACCCACGCCTCCAAGGTACAGAACAAAGAGGCTGTTTGTATATAGATGTCCAGCTATTGGAAGTAGTAGTTAGGATTCCTCGTGCGTCAACAAGTATCCAGGACCTACCCATACATTGTCATTCGTACCCAGAAGCCCGCGACAATGTGGTGCTGCTGTATCCTCCGTTATGCTCATCGTTGGCCGTGCTTTTGCTGGTCTCGGAGCCGCGGGTATTATCAATGGGGCCATCATCACCATTTCAGCTTACGCGCCTATGGAAGATTTTTTAGCTAATTTTTCAAGTCTCGTTGGTTTTATTATAAAAATTAATTAAATGACTTTACGCTTTTTTCAATATAACTATTACTTTTATTTATTAATATGCTTTGTAATCCTATAAAACCTTGTATAACTTTAATGCAAAGGTAGTAGCTAGAAAATAAGCTTGTGCGGGCGTCTCTCTATAAAGGTCGACAATCGGCATTTAAATATTTTAATCCCTATATTACTTAGTTAATTTATAACTGCTAAGATGCGCCGACCACTGTGTTGAGTGGTTGAGTTACTGTAGGAACTAGTGCGACAACTCCGCAAACTTTGTGAAGTGGAACTTAAAACAGCGATTTGATTGGTGGGGTATAATGCGACGCAGCCAATCAGGTACTTCTATCCCTCCACAACAATGGGAACTGGCGCCCATTGTCAACTGTTATTGCTATTGTTTATTGTCTCATCGACAACTCCAATTGGCCCTGGCCGACGCTGTTTGCTTCTGGAGTCTAAATATAAATGTATGTCCCTCAGCACTGACCTTCTTTCCACCCTCCTTCACAATTCCCACCGCGGCTATTTACTCTAGACTTTCGCATCCTCCCATTTTGCCACAGTCAGCAATCACACAACCGTATTCCCGGTATCCCCGTTTCGTTACCACAATGGCGGAGGGTCTCATAACACCGCATATGAGAAGTATCTATACCTACTGGTTTGCTGAGTGGGACAAAGCTTCGGTCCAAGTCGATGCTCTCAACTCTATAATTAGGGTTACCTCCTCAGTCTTCGCTGGCCTCGGAGAGGGCGGTAGAGTCTTCTTTGTCCGACAAGCTTCGTAAGTGTGTTTCCACGCCTAGTCCATCTTTCTCTCTCTTATTCTCCTAGGCCCTAGCGTAGTTCATATGATGTCATGCTACTTGTCATACACGTGTTCATCAGCATGACCGTTTACGCTCTCGACGGGTCCTCATCCCTATATATACGTTTCTCATAGGTGTTTTGCTAACTATCAAGCTTGTAGCACGCTGTTGAATAAACCTGCCGAGTTTATCCTTGACAAAAACAACGATAGACGAATTTACTTGGCCAACCGGACCGATTTAGAGGCCCTGATACCTTATCCGCTCCAACAGTCGGTAGGGTTTGACCTCCCGCAACCACTTCCCCCTTTTTACCACGAACGGTTCGGTTCGGCTGCCAATTACCAGATACCAGGCGGTTTCAATACGACGCAGCCTCCAGCGGTATCGAATAGCAATACGTATGCTTCCCATGAAGCCTCCGACGCTAGAAGCTCAATGGGGGCTCACACACCTGCTAGTAATATGAACTGGAATCGCTCAGAAAACTTGAATATCAACTTTAACCCGGCTTGGGCACAGAATGCCACTCCTGGTACTGGTATCCCACACCAGCAAAGCCAAGGTCAAGGTTCTACGCAGCCTTTCATCTTGCCATCCTCCGGAGCCAATAATTCCCCCCCTCAAGACTCATTTACGACGCCGTTAGGTAAGGAGCCAAACATGTTTCCGGAATATCACAGATGTGGGACTGCGAGAGCGCAAATGACGGGTGAATATCAAGCAGTCGACAATACCGCCGGCCCATTTTCTAGTGATAGGCTCCGGTCTCCAAACGATCCCGACCCTCAGGGCTGGGCTCAAGAGGAGTAGGGCCCATCAGACTCTCTCTAAGGTGCCGGAATATCGGCCTTCAAAGCCCGCCCTCAGAACTGGTAGAAGGCTCGGGAGCTTTAAGGCCCTCCTCAGGCAAATTTGGGCTGCATTCCGACGGGAGCACTATGCCTCTGTCACTGCATAGAGCCCCCACCTCTGAGATGATGCTATCGGTAAGTACGTATTTCGTAACTGACTCTTGGTTTAGCCATGTGCTAATGTTAGGATAGGCGATTTTATAGCCGACCAATGGGAGATATTCGGCTGTGATAAATGGAACCGCTACCTCCGGCAGGCCGACCGCGAGGCTGAAGCTGTCCTATGCTGGAGGCGCACCTCAAAAGCCAGACTTGGCGAAGGCTCGAGCTCTTGTCAATGAACCAAGAGAACAAAGGCAGGTGGATTGCCTGATTTGGCCTCGCCTTCTGAAACTTTCCACCACGCCAGCTCCTAATGCAGATGAGCTAACCTAAGTCGGCCCAGTGGCCGTTTACGCATGTACGCGCGTGGTCGGATAGACGGATAAATATTGAGCAGAAAGTCTAATAGGGGGCTTTCAGTTGACTATTCTGTAGAGTACTCGTATTATTTATGATGATGAACAGATAAATGGCACTATGAAACCCCTGTCGCTAGCTGCCTTTGAGTACTAATACGTCTCTCACGAAGTCGCGGAGTCGATCTAAGAGCAATATGAGGTAGTTTGCGTTTCATATCCCAACGCGGGATTGAACGCAACATATTGAGACTATTTTACAGCCCCGGATACCTCGCCAAGTACGCACGCGCGTGCGTGACCTCTTCAACTATAAGAGTTCAATTGTAGAATTCCAATAAGGAGATAGCCTCGAGGTCTTATTGGCGTATCCTTGTCGCAGGTTTGTGCTATTCTTAGGTTATGATAACCTAATATTGGCGATTATATAGAAAGAAAGGGCCATATTAGTTCACCAGCGTGGACACAAATACCTTCTATTGGATTATAATCGATTGTAACCCAATGACATCGAAGTAAGAGGCGACATAAGTTTGATGCTATAAGGACTGGATAGGGGCTTACGAGTTATGTGTTTATAATAAATGTATAGTTGGCCAAGCTATCATTGCAAAAAAAAAAAAAAAAAAGCAAAGAAAAGAAGAGATTATGGTGACGGAGAATAATATCCATCCAGAAGAGAAATAATAATAAGAAGAAGACTACCTCTAGGGCCCGAGGTTGAATCTGGTTGTGATCATTGGTAGAATCAATAATTTAGACTAAATAGATGAGGCTTGACGTTCGTGATGTTGAATCAAAAACTAGCCAAGCTTTAGGAAATCCTTCATAAAATCCTTCATGCCGATAAGCACTCGAACTGCCCCCCAACCTTCTTAGCTACGTAGACCACTTCATATGTCGCATAATGATGTCTCGATAGCGTGTCTCTGACATGAGGATATCTCTGGGTCATCTTATGGTTGCCCGGCGCCTAGTGCTCCTCGTGGGCTGTGGCATCCGAATCGATAGAAGACGCGTTGGGATACTGGGTAGTTTCGTCTTTGATACTATGTGTAAAAGAAGGTTGTTAGAACTGGGATCTTCGTTACATGTAGGCCCCTAAGTGGCGCGATGCGTTGAAAAACTTACTCCCAGAACTGTGATCCGATCCCGAGAAGGTCATTGCTTTGTGCCTTGATGCCCGAAGAGGAAGTGTGACCTTCGGAGTTTCTACGCTTTCCAGTTCGAGACTTAGACAGCTCGAAGGATTGGAGAGAGGACGACTTGACAGCTGTAGCTTGGCCACTGCTGGGTGGCCTTCAATATATTAGAGATGCAGATGCTTGAAGCTCTATGAGCACTCTAGAAGAGCCAAAACTCAACCCACATTGTGTAAAGGTGCTAGGAAATGTAAATATGGCGTGCTTCGAGGAGAAATTAGACTTATATCTGCTATATGACCAAAAGAGAGCTGGTGAAGAGTGCTGGTGATCAGGATAGGCTACGAGGTCTTGAAAACTTGAGGGAAACTGCTCCATACTTATAGAAAACATCTCGAGCATACACTTAATATTACTCGCGGGCGTATGCCATCATCGGAGTCGTCTACAACCTCCACCACGACTAATAAAACCTGCCCTTAGCCGCCGTCACCGAGCCACCAATGATTATATTGAAGACATGGAGAAAGCTATTTTAGCAGAAGCCTCACTTCTGAAATCTGATGCAAGAGACTGACACGACAGACAACGATGAAGCAATGAAAACATAGAGAAAGCAATGCCGAGAGGACGGACACGGCGTAGACGGAATCGAGCCAATGAGAAGAGATTCTCACTTCTGCAATTTGCTGCCAAGAGACCACCTCAGTTTTTGGGAGATCACTCCTCATTATCGGTGCATCACGTTAAACCTAACATAGAAATAGCTCCTTCATTCCCCCCACATGCTCCCAATTTGGTTAGATTTATATAAGGATTAGAGCAGCGAACGGGCGCCTTACAGCAGGACCCATGTGAAGGCTTAAATATACAGTCGGGAAAAGCAAGTAGGTGCCTATAGGGCCTTGGGGTAGGTACCTAGGTAAGGCGTAGGCAGGTAGAAGCCCCTAAGCCCACTAAAAACCAGCTACCCTACCCGCCTAAGCCACAGTCACCGCCACAACTAACGCCACAAGCCTGCATACTGCTATATAAATATTTTAGTTAAATTTCTAACTTAGCGCAACTAGCAAGTATATTTATTTCAATAGGAATTTTTACTAATATTATATACTAATAAGTAACCAATAGCTGAACATATTCTACCTAAGTTTCTAAAGTATGTAGGTTAACTTAACTGTGTTTTTTTTAAATTTTAGCTGTCGCATAAGGAATGCTCCACTCCCCATACAAATCTAACCAAACTTGGAGCATTTGAGATGATTCGGTGGAACTTAGCCCAAATTGGTTTAACGTGATGCACCAATAATGAGGAGTGATCTCCCAAAAACTGAGGTGGCAAACAACAAGGGGGGCCAAATGCCAAGTAACAGGGCTTACATTTCTGCTGCAGCAGCAGCCGGAAATTCGGTAGGGTAGGATTGGGACCCTCGAAGTCGCTTCCTCCAATTTGCACAATTTTGTGTTCTTTTAGCCGCTTTTCATACTTCGGGCCTAGATCAGCTATCGCCTTCGACGTTTGTCACTCTGTATCCGTCCCCAGGCTGGTGCTGACGAAATTTTTGTTCTATCCGCGGTGAGTCTAAATTTGGTGCTTGATTTCATGCTCATTAGTGAATAATGAGACTCTTTTCGCCGTGTCTCTCTTCTGTTTTGCCCCAACCTCTAGCCGGACGTGTCGTTCTTCAACGCTTATGGATCCGTGCTCCGACTATTATTTGTGGAGCAGAACGAGGCCTTGTTAGACGTCAAGAAGGAGACAGAAGGCACCTATAGGTTTCCCGAGATTCAGTTATGTTGCATCATACCCGTAGTGGCACTTTCACTCACTAATAGCTAAGTACCTAACTGTGGCGCAGTCCCAAGACATGAATATGGTTTGCGACACTTGGGGCTTGTCAAGAACTTGCCTCTTGAAGATTGGTTAAAAAGTCGGGGCGCACATCAACAAGAGGGAATTGCGTAAAGGGAAGGACGCAGATGTTTATCTGTGCGAGGTCAAGAAACCTAACGATAAGATTGCCCGAACTATCATGAGGAACCTAAAGCAAATTCCAAGAGGGCGCGTATTAACAGGGGTAAGTACAGCTTGACATGGCACATAGCCTGCGAAACGCAATACCAACTTTCCGATAGAATCAACGCCTGAGTTGCCAGTATGCATTCGCTTAAAGACGCCGCCACCAGTGTTGGCTTCAATAGTACAGCTTATAGTTCGGGATGTCCTGTTGAGTAATCCCACATCCACATTACAGTTGTTAGCCAATGCACCAACGAGCCAGCTGTGGAATATAGCTGCAAGAAACGGGACGCAACCACAGAAAATTCTATGCTTGAATAGAGGTATAACGAAGGCTCGCGGTGCTTTTATTTTAGGTGATATCCCTCTGCCTATTTCGCACGACCAACTACACGGTCCTGATTCTGGCTTTATGGATGATGTTCACACAACACATGCTCGGCCCGAAGATGCGGCTATCATACCGCTCGCGACAACAGAGTTAGGTCTCGTGAAGTAACGTATGCGCATTCCATGCCAACGGCTTTAGCTGGGAGGAAACAGCAAAACTATTCGACAACTTGGAAGCCGGAGTCTCGCTAATCAAGATTGACCGTAACTTGCCAGTACCGAAGGTTTTTTCCCCGCCAGATCTTCTAGCCGTAGAAGCGACGTGGGAGGGTTTCATTCGGCCCGCCCCGGACCTATGCGACTGGGATGCGTCCAGGATTTAGTTAAAATAGGGCTGCATGTCCACGAAGGAGCCTGGGAAAGACGGTGCGTCGATTTCCTGTTCAAGTCTGTCGCGAAGGCAGGTTTCGGCAAAATGGGGATCCTCGCTAGCCGCTTGATAACAAACGAGATTATTGAATCGTGGCCTCCCAAAGCTGTTGACGAGATACTATTTCTGGCTGCCTATCAGTTGGATACCTTTACGGTTTCGGTACTTATACAAACTGGAGCTTGTTTTATGTCCATTCCTCCAATTCTCAAGGCGCCGAGTCTATGGGAAGACCGACACAGGGGCTGGCATATGTCGGACTTCGAGCAACTCACTTCTTTACTGTTGAAGGCGTTATTTCGGATCGACTGTAAAACTTTTGAACTCGGGGCAACGCGTGCAGACTGGATGATGTATCTGCTTTCCGCCGCTGGGCACCCTAACGCGGCTGGGGGTATGATATAGAGCATTCAAGCTTGCTTCCTTGATCGTTTACGGATCCACGGACAGCACAGCCTATATAAGGCCATGGGCCCCAGCAGTCAACGTTTAAAAGAGCAAATTACTATACTAGGGATAGTCGTTGCTACTCACAATGGGTCAGAGCAACTTCGACTCTACCTCGAACCCAGAAAGGAGGAACAAGGCTTAGATCGACAGACTGCGCTCGAGATTGCGTTATGTGTTGCAGCTAAAGTAGGCGATACTACTGCCATCCAATCTCTAGTCGGCTTGGGCGTCGGTTATAATACCCCGAGGTCGCGCGAAGAGTATCACCCTCTGCTCGTAGCGGCTGAAAACCCAAGTATAGATGCATTCGGAGTCCTCATCAATCTCGGAGCAGATACGGCCCGGATAAAGGACTACTTTCCGTATGTTGAGCCGTATTGGAATGAGACCAAATGGACATCTGATGTTGTCAAATACCCGTTTCGTAAAGGGGGGAGGGGGGGGACATCGAGAAGCTAGTTGTCAAGTCACTTATCGAGGCTATCTAGCAAAAACCCATGGATATGGGTTTCGCCGACATGGTGCTACAAACCAGCATCCCTCCTGACGCTATGATGGGCGGGCTTAACTTGATACAGATTGCCATTCGAAAATGTTGTACCGTCGACGCGGTGAAATTCTTTCACTCCCGTCCAGGCCCGGAGTGGGGAACCACGATGATACACGATGCAGTAAAATACGGTCGCCACACTTCCTACAAAGAAATGACTGCTCTTGTTGAATTTCTTGTGGGGAAGGGCGCCAATTGTGAGACAGAATGGGGTGGGCCAACGATCCTGGAGTTATTAGCATTCACCTGTGCTAAAAGAACTATTCTCTAGACCTCCTTTCCCCCCTGCTCGACCGAGGAGCTGAGCTGGTTCGTCCTAGGAAGCTCTTTTGGCACAGCAACAACGGAGTTTTAATGGCGCTTACACGATGTCGGCCGGCCTCAGACGACTTAATCTTGCGGATTATGAACTCGGGAGCGGATATCAACTGCAGGAAATACCAGTATCCCGTTACTTCTATGCACCACCAATGGACCCCCTTACAGGCAGCCATCCACGAAGAGCACCACGAAATAGCCCGTCAACTTCTCCTTTTAAAGGGAGCCGATATCAACGCGCCAGAATTCTCAAATGACGGCCGTACGGCGCTCCAAGCAGCATGCAACCCGCTGAATGGTGCCGTCTCGCTCGGCTTTGTCCAGATTTTACTAGATCACAGTGCAAACATGAACGCACCCGGGTTGGAGCTCGAGGGGCTCAACGCCTTGCAATGCGCCATCGTGGCGCAGTTAATCAGCGTCTTCTGCCTCCTGCTAGATGCTGGCGCAGACGTCAATGCCACGGCTAGATGCTCCCTCGGAAGCCGATTACAACACTACCGCACTCTGGATGTGGCTGCGTACTACGGGAGACTGGACATGGTTGATGTACCGGTCAAGAAGAATGGGGAGAGCGAGATTCGAGGCAGGACCCCGCTCGACGGAGCAATCGACTGCGCCACGAATGGGGGGCACCACGCCATTGCGAGGATGCTGAGGGACAGGTTTGATGAGACTGTATTCAGCGGTGAGAGAGTATACGACCTCAATCGGCAAGTCACTGAGAGCGTCACACATGGCGATAATTGGGCCGATCTAGCTGAGGATCAGGATCAGGGGCAATTGAACCCCTCCTAATCAGGGTTCGACTTCCATGATAAGTGAAGCGGTCATGCCCGGGATCGGCCACACGGTTGTCGGCGACGACGAAGTCGAAGACGCAGGCCCGGCAATTCTAGCCGCACTCGACGAACAATTTCCTTGCTCGGCGTAGGTTCCCTCGTGGATGTTGGGTTAAAAATACATAGTCGCCTAGAATAACAAAAATTGTGGGTTCACGTTCAACAGCATCTCTACTTCCTCTCCCAGATAAGGTTAACACATATCCCCCGTTGGTAAATGATATATATCTTCGTGAATACATTGATATGTGAGTTAGACTATAACACCCTCGTGGCAACTTCAAACATGTATTGCTGCTTAATTTATTATTTACTCAGCTTAGTTTAGTCCAACATATCCCCAGTCTTGTCACTACCTAGGTACTTAGAGGAGTAGTGGTTGTTGAACCGTGGAGACTCGACTGCTAAAAGTTATTTCAATCCCACAAAAGCAACGTCGTCCATACACTCGGCTTTAGCGGAAAGAACGGAACAAAATAGGGAGCAGAAATAACACGACAAACTACGGGACCGAGATGTCTTCGAGAAACCTTATGGAGGTCTTGTCCTAAGGCGCATGGACTGGCATGAGGGCTCTGGGGGCCCTAACACCTTCGTACATAAGCACTTCCAGAGATTTTGAGTGGCTGTACAGAGGTAGAACAGTGCTGGATTCTGCGTGGAGGAGACCCCTCTGGGCCAACCTACTTCCAACTAAAAGGAAGAAAACTGAATCTGGGGGCTAGCCGAATATATAGGAAAACTTCAAACGCAATCTGACTTAGCTAATCAATGGGAGCCCCATGGCTCCGTGCCACCCCGCACTATCTCACTACCCCCGCCATCACCAGGTTATCTAGATGGGTGGCTCGCTACCTATGGGTCTGCGTTCATTTCAAGCATCAGCTACTACAGGATCCACCCCTCGCAGACCCCTTCGCTGCACTCAAAGATAACCTGCATTGCTTCCAACAGCACCCTTTCAAACAAGCAATGCCTTACATGTGCGTTCTTGGTGGACAACTCAGAACGGGATTCAGTACGCTTACTTAGTAGTAGACTACAAATCTAGATAAGATCTACTGGGTAGACTGACCAGGGACTTATGTACTTACATGTAGCGGTACCTAAGTACTTAAATATTTAAATGTACATGGCTAGTGGGTCTAGGCACCCAGGGATCATTCTATGTAGATCTCATGTGGTCCTTCTGCAGTACTTCTGCTACCTATTAGCGGGGGTCCTAGGGGGTTAACAAGCCCTGTGCAAGGACTGCAAGATCTTGTAAGGCCTGCAGTCCTTGCACAAGGGTAGCAGGACTTCTTTACGGGGTCTGGCAGGTTCAAGGAGCCGTAAATTTGCCGCAAATATACCACTCCCAGCTTCGAGCGCTCCGTAAAAATTAGGGGAATGGTTTCCGCTAATTTGTTGAAACGGTACCGAAATATTAGCGGCTCGAAACGGTAGGAACCGCATTTTTACCGTTCAATTGACTAGAGCGCTTTAAATTTGGAACGTTCCACGCTTGGGCCACCAAAAACAATATATTAATGCTGCAACTATTTTGCTGCAGCAATTATTTGATTTAGGTACTGTACGAATTTAATTATTAAATGTTTATGGTTACGGTTCGAACTATTATACTACAGTTTACGACTACGAACAACTACGATTTACCACTATACTACGGAGCATACGATCACATACGTGCAGTTGCGATTAAATCAAAATATAAGGGCTGTTTTGAGGCAGAAGGCAAGTGCAACTTTGTATTGCAGCTATTGGATCCGGCTCGGAGCGTTCCAACAGTTTGGAGCGCTTTAGCGTTAGAGCCGTAAATTTACCGTTTATTCGAACGAGCGGCTTACGTTTCAAACGTTCTAAATATAAGCCACTCACTAGATTGAGTGGTAAATATACCGTTTGTTATTTTGAGCCGAATATTTGCGGTTATCTCTACCCCCATAGAAACGGCTAAGTTGCAGGTCGAACTACCCTAGCGCAACCCTTGCGCAGGCCTTGTTTAACCCCTAGGACCCCCGCTAAGGTAAGATCTGCCTTATGGAAACAACAGCACCGATAGGACTCGCGGATTGGCAGAAAGTATTAACTGCGAATTGCTTTATCAAAAGAGATAATATTATTCTAGTAAGCCTCCTATTCTAACCGTATGACAGAAACTACGACATTAATATTACTGCTACATAGGGTTTTGAGACATGTAGAGTCTAGGTACTTACCTAGATATATTTAGTAGATCTGCACTACCATGTGTGCGCCCCGTAGTCTGTCTAACGTTGCTATATTTGTCAGGATGTGAAGTACAAGCAGAATCCAGGCAAGGTAGCTTTGGTTGAAGCCTTCCACGTTTCTCTGCCCTTTCCCTCTGCTCTTATGCACTGACTGGGGTGTTCATCCCAAGGTCAATCTTCGCTTCACTTGTCAATCTCATATGACAATTTTGATCATGACCCAAGAAACACTACATACTGGCTCACTCTCTTCCGATGCCGCGGAATCCCAAACCTGGGGAGATGAAGTGAACGGTGCACTGAATGTTGCGTTCCGGTCGGCCGATAGGTCCTTGTCGGCAACATCTGTGAGCACACCACTAGCTACTTGGCCGAGTCTTCGGGATACTGAATCTCCGCATTCACCCTCACCCCTCCACGATAATCGCCCCCTCGAACCCCTCGAAACCGCCCAGAGTTTCCAGGCCAATACACCTTTCCTCCAAGTCGGGGGGGATGGCTCTCATACAGAAGCCCCTTCGGTAGACAGTATATCTTCTACGGGTCATGAGCCGTTCCTAGATGGCACATCCACATACAATGCCGTATACTCTGATTCTGTTTTTCTCTTGCGACCCGGGACTTATCTTCGGAAACCCATTCTTACGGGGTTCATCCTCTGTTTTGTTGCCTTGGCGATTGCTGTTGAAGTCCTTCTTGCATTATCAAACCATTATCAAGGCCTGACAAAAGGCTACGCCGTAAGTTCATACTGCGCCCTCAAACTCACCGTAAATTGACATACAAGATCGCTAAATCCAGTCCTTCAGAACCTCCGTTTTGCGTTGAAGTATGGACCGACACTCGTCTTAACCGTCGTCGCCGCACTTTGGAGTCGGGTAGAGTTTCAGGCACAAATGGACGCTCCTTGGCGCCGTCTCTCTAGACGGCCAATTTCCGCCGAGAAAAGCCTCCTCTTGGACTATATGGATAATTTAGCTCCAAAGGCTCTGTGGAAGGGATTGATGAACCGCGACTGGGTTGTGGCGCTGTCTATGGTAGTGAGCTTTCTCTTGATCGGGACCATGCTGCTTTCAACGACACTGCTTAATCTTACCGCTGTCCCCTCCTCAGTGCCACTATCTATTGGGCTTCAAGATAGATTTGTGGGGAATTGGTCGCAATTGGAAAGTTCTAACCTTTTCAACGGCCATATATTGATTACTATCCTAGGCTTGCTAAATGTTAGTATTACCAACTACCCAGAAGGCACCTTAAATAACATAGCATACCCACGATTCCGGCCGCGACTTGATCTGAACCTTGATTACCACTTCACCGCCGATGGAATTTTATTTAATGTCCCTTGCCGGCCAGCAAATCTCGTGTCTGTTGTTGCTCGCCCACTCCACGTTGGATGGGATACCCAAGCCTATGCGTCTACCGTCTGGGCAACAATAGTCTCGGGTGACTGCAGCATAAGCATTCCTTTAGACTTCATTGACGATATAAAATACTACAGCCGTTATACACAAGCATCTTGTCAGGACCAGGCAGTTCTGGGGCTTGTAAACATTGAGGTTGATGTTAACGCCACTTTAGCCGTCAACACCACTTTAGTTAACAATGTCATTTCGGCTGCCAATGCCACATCAGCTTTCAACGCCAGCTTACCGCTAATACCAATCCGGTCCAGCCAGATCATGTGTTTCCCATCATACCGGGTCAGCCAAATGGAAATTTTCGCCTTCGGAGAGAACCTAAAGAGTATTTCGCCCCTTCGGGAAAACAAGACGAGGGTGCTTAATAACGTGACCGTGGGAGATTTGATGACTCCCATTCTGTCGGTTTCTCCACTATATTGCGACATACTCAGCGATATTTTGCCCGAATTTTGCCTTAACAACAGCAGCGACGACGAGTTTCCCCCTTGGCTTATCATAGGAGCGTTACTTGACTCTATCCAACCATCGGCAGAGTCTATGTTTAACACGTCAATGCTCCAGAGTTCTACGACACGTGTCTTCGAACAGATCTTTGTTTTTCTTGCGAGTAGCTCATTTATAGAGCCCGCCGATGACAACACTGAAGGGATTACAACCGGTTCTGAAGATAGAGTGTTCGTACAATCATTGTCTGCGCATATAATCACTGGGCTACTTGTTACCTCTATTATACTCGTATGCTCGCTGATTGCTATTACGAGAGCACATGGTCACCTTCCAAAGTCTCCTGCTAATATCATAGAACTCGCCGTTATGCTCTGTCATCCACACAGCGAAGTACTGCGAACAAAGCTAGCGGGCCAATCATGTCCGCCCCAATCGTTAATGGCGCTTAAATTATACAGTACACTGTACACGGAACTTGTCTCTAGACCTTTCCCTGGAGGGGAAACAACAGCCAAACAAACATTCGCCGTGCATGTCTCCGAAGCACCAAAGAGTAAACAAGATATGTCAAAGAATCCTTCACCTTCGAAACTACACGGTGGGCCAGCCGTCCTGCGCCTTGGTTTCAGACTGGCCGTTGCGTTATTTACGTTAGCAATTGTCGTTTCATTAGAGGTCTCCCTACACAAGTCAGAGAATCTTCGCGGACTGGCGGATGCGTCACAGACCCATGCTTGGAATTACCTGTGGCAGCTTCTGCCGGCGGTGGTGTTCACGCTCATCAGATTCTATCATTCGGCCGTCGACTTCAACATACGAGCTCTTCAACCATTCCATAATATGCGGCGAGGTAAATCATTTACGTCGTGTGCAGTAGTCAACATTTTAGATATGTCCCTACCTTCTATTCTCCGTGCCGAGTTACGTACTAAAAGCTTTGCTCCTCTGATGACAACGTTGTCACGTTTTATCGCCTCGTTTCTTACCATATTTTCAGCTTCATTGTTTTTTCCACAGCCCTCTCCATTCATATCCCAATGTCAACTCAACACGGCGGACGGGTTTAAAGTTATTCCCAGTGAGTTCAGCGCTGAGACAGAACGTTTTAAGGCGTTTTTGTTCGAAGGAAACGCAACGTTTCCAGATTTTACCTTCGAAGACCTGGTCTTTCCACGACTTGTTGCTGCTGGTGATCAGTTCAGGGCCGGGACGAATTCTTCAAGACTGAAATATACATCAACAGTTACAGCTCTGCGTCCCAACCTAAGTTGCAAACTTTTCGACATGATGACAAACGTCACGGTCGACATTCTCACAGACTATTCGGAAACACAAATAACCTTAGAAA
Source organism: Nemania abortiva (assembly GCA_022578505.1). Taxonomy (NCBI): domain Eukaryota; kingdom Fungi; phylum Ascomycota; class Sordariomycetes; order Xylariales; family Xylariaceae; genus Nemania; species Nemania abortiva. Next base: position 18,302 of record MU392762.1, on the reverse strand, counting down.
TTGGTCTGTGTCGGGAAGTGCAAACCACCTGGATGCTGACAGAAATGGGTGACGTTACATATTTTGGAAGTGCTTATTATGATGACGACTTCGATTGCATACCCGGGATAGAGTACAATATGCCATTGCTATTCTGGGGAATGGCGGTTAATAACGACTCTAGGCCTTTAGTATCATCTATGCTTGTTTGCAAGGAGACGCTCGAGGAGGTAGACGTCGATGTATCTTTCTTCGGCCCCGAGCTCAGAATCGACCCAGCCTTACCCCCTATAGCTCGGAGCAATTCGACCAGGGCTTCAGCTGTAGAGATAAATGGAACGTTATCTTATTATGGTTACATGTTCGACAATCTAATCAGGCCAGAATATCAAGCTGGAAGCGGGGCCGACTTGAGCCCACCTTTCCCACTGTTCGTGGAGTCTCGTTTTGATCTTTCACTTTCGGCCCTAGGGGATGCCTCGCGGGTCCAGGAGACTACGGAAGCCATCAAATTCCAACTCAGGGTGTTACGGGCGCAGGCAGTAAACGCAGACCAACGTGTCTCGGTTGTTCACAATGCAACCTCGACTGGCTCACCGGAAATCTGGCCCAGAAATGGCCCTATGGGTTTCAATGCAACTGTAGAAGACGGCCAGGGACAACAACGCATTTTCCAAGACGTTACTAGCACACGAATTTTACAGGCCTTACTAGGCACTATACTGGTCTTTTCAATACTCGGTTGGGCTTTAATGCCCCAGGCGGGAAAGCTGCTACCTCATAGTGCAACAAGTGTGGCCGAAACATTAGCAATGCTTGCGCGGGGCAATATATGGGAGTTTTTGCCCGCGGGAGCGCAGGAGATGAACATCACCCAGCTCGAGTCCGTGTTCGATGGCTATATTATCCGGCTAGAAAACATATCTACGAGCAAAGCCAATAAACAACAGCACAAGCTTACTGGCAAGGCCAAAGATGTTGAAAACCCCGTGTATGCGATTCGGGTGGCGAGACGGGATACGGGAGTAGAGATTGACTAGGTAGAGAAAGCGGCACTACTCTCTTGATGAAGAGCTATCGAAACAGTGCGGGTAGTACGGATCTTGGGGGGATATATTGATTAGATAAGCGGAATCGTGTTGCACTTTTTTTTTCTTTTAGCTAGTGCCTGGCTTTAGATTTCTTCTGTCTAGTTAGTATGGGATGTAGGTTGGCCTAATGGGAATTTACGATTATCAGACCCCTGTACCCCTCGTAAATTATTGGAAGTGTATAGAAGAAGCTATTAAGGCCTCCAGCGTGCGGTACGTATTGAATAACACGAGCTGTCTTAGTATATAGTCTATGTAAATAATATTGCTAGTTGGCTGCGGCGTTATAAACAACAAATAGGTATTCGAGTTCTCAATGTTAAGGTAGAGAAGGAAGGAAGAGAGGGGTTGAGAAAAGAAAAATAAAGTGAAAAAAAGTAACCAGAGGCTAAATCGAACTGCAGGCCTAAAAAGAAGCAAAAGAAACGTCGTCAAGATGCAGATTTATATGCACTCTTACGTTCCCCGAGAACGCCATAGTCGGCTTCCTCTGTAACCACTGGGTCATCCCACCTTTTTTTTGAGGAACAAGTCTGAAAGGTAGTGACATTGGTAAAGTTCCTGACACCTACTGTTTGCTGATTTACGAAGACACTATGAAGTACCTAGGTACCTAATTAGTTGCCCCCTCTACGTATTCCTAACGCCATGACCTACCCAAAGCGACTTGACGAAAAGTAGGAAATATCTGGGATGATAAGCGGCAAGCATGAACGAATTAACATCTTATAAATAAATAACCGCGTTTGCAATATTCATATGAAATTTGACGAAAACGCCAACAGCTAGAACCGTGAAACAAGCACTATTAATCCGAATAGCTCATTCTTCTCTTGTCTTTCATGTGACTAGATCAGGTCTAGTCTCCTGGAGATGATACCTGAGTCCGTTGATAGCATCTTTTGCATACCCATCTCCTTTCTCATTCAGGATGGTTTTAATATGCTTCTCAACGGCGACTCCTCCCGCGCGGAGAAATATGCTCAAAATCCTCTTTCCCTTCTCCTTATTCATTGCGGCGTAGGCAACGGCCTTCTTTGAGATGGAGCGTGAAAAGGCGTAAAGATTATGATCCACAAGCATCTCAGTGATATCGGCTCCAAATACGTGATTTTTGGCTGCACCTTCAATTGCCCCCTGGGAGAACCCGATGTGGTTGGGGTTACCTTGGCATATCTCGAGAAGCATATGCATAATGTGAAACCCGCCTGTCAAATTCGCTGCCGCATAAGTGAATGCTTCGTTGGTCATATTACTCTCAATAATACTCTTGTTCTGGAAGTTGGTGGACAGGTAACCTAAAAAGGTATCCAAGTCCTTGCTCACAGGGTGTATCAACGACTTCCTGATTTGTATGGTATCATAGAGCTCTTTTCTTTCCACTTGGCTGACTCCGATGTTGCCTGGCTTCTTAGTTCTTTCCACCATGGCTCGAGAATCGTTAAACGACGTGGTTTCGATATCGCAGAGGGAGTAACAAAACCTCGCATAGCCGAATGTTGTTTCATTGTGTGGTTTCAATTTTGGCTTCACAAGCCCGCAATCGAACTCATACAAGCCGCCGTGGTTGTGCATTCGCGATCGACTGTCGAAGACCATCCATAGCCCCATTTCATAGTCCACAAAGACCTCATACCCAGTCCATTTTGACAAGTATCCGTTATCGCCACCCCTAACATTCACGAAGAGCCGACCGATCCCCATGATGAGCTGTGGGCCATCTGGTGTATTCGGGAGAGCTTTTTGGCCATCAGCGGATAGGCAAAAGACGTCGGAATGCGGATCCTCAGCGCGATCGCCGAGAGTTAGGTTGGTGAAAGAGGGGTGCAGCTGATAACCCGTCGAAGAAGCGTCGTCATCAAACAGTGGAATAACGTCGTCGTACATGTCCATTGGGAACGCGGCGAGCCACTCGAGAGTTTCTAGGTCCGCTAGTGATTTAAGTCGTTGAACACGTGTGAAAAACCGTCGTACTTTTTCTTGAGGACGTAGTTCCGCGTTGCACGCGTGGTTGATTGCTAAATCGCAATCACTACCATCGTAATCGTCTTCGACCGATTCGGTCTTCAAGTCATTCAAGGCCTCCATTCGTCTAATATTATTGCTTCATGCAAGCAGGGCTTGTATATAGGGTGGCTCAATAAGGCTAAAGTGTACCAGCTTGGACTATTGTTGTTGGCTAATGTATTAATTTCTCGAGGTTGGTGGTGTTGATGCACTGAGGTTGAAGATAAGCGCCGCCAAATCAAGCAATATCGGGGTCGGGTCTATCCTTAAAAATAGCTGACGCACGCGGCGGCCCGTATCTGCAAGATAAGACCGCTATGCTATGATTGGACGACGGCTCGATGAAGATTGCCCTGCAGGTTTGAGGTTTGTGCAGCGGGTGCGCTGGGCGTATGCGGAGTTGTGACGTGATGGTCGGATCACGCACTGCGGAATCTTCAATCCCCTGTGTCACAGAATGGGGGACCTTCAGCCCTTGTATCCAATCAGCTACTTGATCGGGGACCCTTGGCAAGCCTCCTCGGGTTTTTGCTTGATTTGGTAGATAAAGTGCGAAGCCTCAAGCCAACGTTCTGCATCAATATTGTCTAGTCTCAGAAGTAGATAATGACGGCTCACTAGGTATTTCGAGAGGATTAATTCGATATACAAATAGCCATGTTTAGCACAAAGAATTATTATATGCACACGCTGGAACTATTTGGTAGCTCTTTATCATCAGCGATTTGGGCTTTAGTGTAGTACAAATATCGCCCATTCCGGTCGAGCCCGCATTCTGACGTCAGAAGATTTGTCTTATATTGCATGCTGTGTTAGGGTAATTTAAATTTGAGATGCAGTTGCCTCACTGAGTGCGGACATATCATGCACTTTTATTGGCGTGGAAGTCTCAACCGGAGGACGTGATGTGCGATTCACGGGCACTGGTAGGCTACCTTTGGCGCCACTGGCGTATTTTCGGCGCGGAATAGGACTCTGCTAGGTGCAGACCGCCCTGACCGCTGCGCCTCGTCTGCATCTTTTATTGAAAGCCACCAGATAGTAATGTTGCAATGGCGAAAATCTGCGGCAGGCTAGCGTGGCGGGGTTTTGAACGGGCTGGTATGATGTTTCAAATGGTTGAAGAAAATGGCGGAATCGGGCCCTTGAGTTGGAATAAATACCCTTATAATACCATCACTCGAATCACCGATTATCAAACTATACACAAAGAATGAAACATTGACAAGGCACTATCTATATCAAGGCATCTTGCAATTCACTTGGTCATATCTTACCTATACTTTAATTGGGCCGCACGCGATATACTAAGAGGCCAACAATGTCCGAAGACCCCAATTCCGACCAAAGATGGATAGGTGATGCGGTCTTTGTTAAAGTCAACTTCGAAGTTCTGCTAGATCCGACAAATATCAGCGAGCCCCCTGACGAATGCCAGAGGCAACAATATCGTCTCTGTCGCTTGGAGCTTTTAGATAGCATGATACTGTCCATCTCCCAAATCAGGCGGATTGGCGAAAATCGCCAATCGGGCATCAATCAGCCAAACAGGATCTCGAAGCAACTCGACCAATTACGAGAATTGGCACAGAGAGTTATTCTAGAGAGGAACAGTTTGGAACAAGAGCGCCTAGAAAGCACGACTGACCAAAGCTTTCATGGCCAAAGTATTCTCGCCCTGTGGCTGAAGATGATGCTCGCGGCAAGATTGAGCACGGACAAGATAGAGGAGGTTACAGGAATAATTCGATTCCCAGGAAAGAAGATAAAGGGACTTTCCCTCAGCGGCAAGGGGAGCACGAGATACCACCCTGGGTTGCCAAATTGCATCTTGGCTAGTTTTGGGAGTCACACTATTATTTCAGCAAGTCAAGATCGATTCGGAGTAGAAGAGCTGGACGAGTGGAGTCGTCAACTCCGCGATCAATACCTTAGAAAGCTCGAAGAGATGTGTCCGAGTGACAGCCAAGATAAGATACGCAAGCTTCGCGATTTCTCAGAATCCCTATACCAGGAGAATCAAGATCCGAAGAATGAACAGATAACTATGGACGGGACTGAGAAAGGGGAAGGGGGCCTAAGATACGACCTAGCAGGACCTCATGGCATACTTGGTACCTGGAATACACGCGGAGAGTACATGAAATCTTGTCGGCTCGATCATTGTCGATTCAAAACACGGAGACCAGAGAAGAATCAGGGGGTGTCAAGCCGCTTTTACCCCGCAGCGGCATGCGCAGAGTGGTCCTGCTTTGTGGAGGAGGTATATAGAAAGCAAGGGCGTGATATAATATTATACGAAACGGAAGAAAGAGAGTTGAAGATATTGAAGCACAACTCCTGAATATCTATGTTACGTAAATTTTACGGTATGAATTATTACTCTGGCAAGATTAGTTCTATCCTATGATGTGTGCCTAAATGCTGTGGCTCGGGTGTAGTCCATTCCACCTGACCCCAGCTAAAGATGATCCCTTAGCCCCCAGGGTCCGGGAACCACCCTCTTAGCAGCAGGCAGCTCCATGCTCTCTCGAGCCTGTCTTTTCTTCCCTGCTTGGGACTCTCGTGCGAGCTCTAACGCAATCTCCCCGGCGTGTGGTAGGTGCTCTAGCATAACGAATTCGCCATATGCGGCGGCCCCCAGAAACTGCTTCATGAACTCGGTCTGGAAGGGCTGCGTCTTCAGGAGAAGCTCGCGTAGGTCACTCCTATACTCGTCCAAAGCAGCCTGGTTCTCCAGGTTCAACTTCATTATTGTGAGCGCTTTCTGCGGCCCCTTGCCGTGTGTCACCTCCCGCATCCTGCATTGGAACAGATTCGGGAGTAGTTGCGATCTAAGATGGGCGGAGATCTTGGGGCCTTTGTAGAATGTTACTTCTACTTCGGTCTGGGAACAGAGGAATGCGTCGAGTTCCTCGCAGTGCTTGCATTTCCCGCAGCCGCGCGGGTGGTGCGAATACCCTGGCAGAGGCCGTGGGTATTTGGGCAGATCCACAAGCACGAATTTCTTCAGCACAGCTATGATGAAGTCTCGTGCTGGCTCGCTTGGCGGCATTTTGCTCTCCTCGAAATCTTCGCATATGGCACAGAGCATCTCCTCGGCTAAGATCGGGATAGGTCGCTCTCTCGATGGGTGCGAGGTCAATACACTCGAGCCATCTTTCTTGGGAGCAGCTTTGACAGTGCCGAGACTTCGCCGCAGTAGCTCATCGACCGATTGGTATAGACCCGATAGTGCGCAGTTGTCGAGCAATTCGCAAAATCGATTGCATTCCAGCCAGTCCTCATGGTCGCCCGCCATAGAGTTGAATTTGACTCTGGTTAGATATAGCTTCTGCACCCCTGCTTCTAGAAGAATAGTAGCGATTTCTTTGGCCTGGTCTAGTACGCCGTCTCGGCTTTTCTCTAGTAAAGAGCAGATAAGTTTTGACAAGAGCTTCTTATCGGCACGGTCTCGGATTTTGGGTACGAGTCTACAAGTTTCAAGATGTCAGTTCTGCGACGCTTAAACTGCGAAAGCGCTTCGCGATCTGACATCAAAACTGTTGTCTACGAACAAGGAATGAAGCTTACATATTTCTGACCCAGTCAGAGTTTTCCCATTGGAGAGAAGCAAGTTCCATAATGGAATCGTAATCGTCCAGTACGAGTGACTCTTTACCCTCGAAATTCAAGAGTTCCATCGTGGATCGCCATTGCTGGAATGATGTCTGCAGGTCGCCAGGACCGAGCAAGCCTTTGACAAGATCTAAAGACTTGGAAGCTTGTGTAAGACTACTATGGCTAGTCACAAACTCGCCAAAGCTAGATAAGTGTCAGTGTCGTTTCTATATTCCAACTCCAATCTATGACTTCTCTGCGATCAACGCACCTTTTCTCCCAGTCAATCGTCCCTGCCGGAGCACTTTTGATCAATCTGACTAGAGCAGGGGCGATTCCAGCCCCTGGTACACCGTTCTTAAATCCTGAGCGGACCGCAAGTCGGAATAAGCTGTCGTTTTTCATGCCCCACGCAAGTTCCACTATGCGTGGTGAGAAGTCCGGAGCCGCCTTAGCTGCCTTAAACAAGAATCCGGTGACTATTTGAAGGGTGGCGGGATCCTCGGGATGAGCCTTCATGTCGTCCACAACTAAGCTACAGAGCACTTTCATATCGGCGCCAGAATCAAAAAATTGGTCTAGTCGACCTTTGGGGACGATAATGACGGCCTAGGATGGTTAGAATAACATCGCCTTGCATTTGGGTAGTCTGGTGACTAGGACTGGGTCTGCGCGGTGGGTAATAACTTACCGAATCGTGGTACCTGTACTCCATAGCAGCACCCTCATTCCCAGTCTCTCCACCTTCTGAATCACTATCCGCGCTGCGGTCATCATACGGATCAGGTCCTAGAATATCTGCCTTTTTCAGTTCAACCTCCGAGGCGACGACTCGGCCATCGCATGTGGCGACTGTATCTATAGACAGCTCTGGGCCTTTATCATAACCATCATCATAGTCGTAGTAGCCATTCGGATAATAACCGACGAAGCCACCTGATTTCCTCTTGGTGACATTACACAGAAACATGTACCATCCGTTGTTCGTACAAGCTCCCTGCAGGGTCTGACCAACAGCGCGATCTCGGCCCTTGAGCTGATCTATCCGGAGACTTGCTTGCGAGTATTTGTGCTCAAGAAAGTAAAGCAAGCGCTTTGGGGCGGGGGAAAGGCGGTTCAACTTGACAATAGCTTTCTGCAGCGTCTGGTTCTGTTTCACGAAGAAGCCGGCGGATGTTGCGCCGTCGCCCGTGTAGATTATGTTGTATATCAGGACGAGCCGGTGGCCTTCTACAATCGGTTTGATCTCATGTGTCACATCGGCATACCACGCGAGGGCGGAGATATCGAATAAGCTCTGGCTGGTGTCAAAGACGCGATTCTTTCCGGCGTGTGACAGGTGCACTTCGCCGCCCTTGTACCTCGACGGCAGGCATATGCTCATTGTGGCTATCATGCCGGGTGCCTTCTCGGAGTCCTTGTGGCGCTTGAAGAAGGATCCTTTCTCGTAGAGGAGGAGCTTGTAAAGCTCGGTCTTGACACCGGACATGCCTAGATCTTTGGCTACTTGCTGAAGAGTGCTGCTGATGAATGCGCTCCATGCCGGATTGGCGATACTAAACTTGGAGGTGTCGAGCTCCCAGGTGTCCCTCACGGATGTATCAATCAGGGTTTTATCACCGCGGCCAAACGGTGCCTGTCGAGATGCGTCGCGGATCAGGGTTACCTGAGCCGGTTCAAGCGGCAACGCGATCAGTGTGTCGCCGATTTGCAGGCCCGGGTTTGCGTATTGAGAGTACTGCTTCTTTGTGGCAAACTCGCCGCAAGTCTCGATGTCGTCGATCGTCGCCGCCAACTCGGTCTTCAGCAGGCGAGCTGCCGGGTCTCTACCTGGACCCGATTCTGAATCCGATTCTGAATCCGACCCTGAATCTCGATCGGAAGATTTAGGCCGATAGTATCCGAATGCCATTGTGCCAGGAGCAAAGTCAGCTATGTGCGTTAGCAGTCTCAATTCCACGGCTTCGTGATCTTATTTCATTTGATGCCAGCCAAGTTAGCATGACAGAAGCACGAGAATACTGTCAATGAAATATACCGGCGCAGGGAAGAATCAACGGTCGTTTGTAGTGGGGACGTGGTTAATACATCGACGTAATCAACCAGGTACTCTCTCGTTACAAAACGCGTCAAGCGAACGCGTCGGAGAATCCATGTCTGGCCATCGCTGCAAGCAAGATACCTACCTAACATAGCGCATCCTTTACTTGGCTACCGATCGATTAAATGAAGGAAACCACCGATCTACATGCAATTTCGATGATTAAACAGACGCGATCAATCCAGTATTGTTTAAATAAGGAATAATCGTTGCATGCGTCATGTGTTGTTTCTCTTGGCCGGTTGGTGAGATTGTGCATTCTCTTCAATGAGTGATGCTGTGGGGTCCTACCCCACCTCCCATGAATACCTAAGAACCCTATAAGTACATCGCAACCTGGGAGACCTTCCTACTAGATACTTCCTTCAACAACCACCAATTAAGTAATAGATCTATAGCCTAACTACCTCCTACTAGGTTCCGGTTCCTATTCTACGGTGGTTATTGAAGGCACGAGGTTAGGATTAGAACTATGTACCTACTCTTACGCATGTATCTACATTAGCAAGCATATGCATCTACCCCATGTATCTTCTTTTTCGTTTGGATGTTACCTAATGCAATTTCCATGGGGTTATCGGGATAAGAAACGACATCACGTACGAGACTTAGGTTGTGTAAGTGTCACACGCCAACGCCACAATATTGTACAAATAGGACGGGGCCATTCTGTCCGAAAGTAGAAGGGAGATGATGGATGTTTAAGATCTTTAAGTACTTTTAGCTAGATTAAACTGCTGTTCTTCGCCCTTTGTTAGTAGCTGAGCTCTTATCACAGTATGTGAGTATAACAACAGAATCATTACGAGATAATAGTATAGTAGCCTTGAAGTTGTCTAGTTATGTCGATATTTCCATCTAGTAATATATTGTTACTATGTAGCTTGGTGTACTTTGGGTGTCGATAGATGTAGACCGGCCCGTATTGTGACCCTGGTTTCTATGCTGGAATGGTGCTTCGAAGACGCCCTGAAGCTTGTTAAGCAACTCGTTACCGCTAATGTAATGGCCCTCAGCTCACACCACTAACTGATTGTCTATAACTCTTCCTCATCCTCTTCGAAGTCTGCCGTCTAGTAGACACACCACACCCTATAATAAGCGTATCCGGACAGCGACTCAAAATAATAAGTAGATATCTTAGCATAGCCTCTAAGCTGTCTTTGGGGATATCTAGGCCACTATGAGTATTCGACGTATCAAGGTTAGCGTAACGGGACGTCTTATAGCTGTAGAAGGTGGACATTCCCAACTTGACATCCCCCTGCTTAGATCAAGATGATAGAGATATGGCACTAGTGGTATTATTCCGGCTCTAAGTTCTTTTGAATTCCAGTCAGATTGTCTCTTTCAAGAGTCTTTCCTCGGTAAACCCATAGTTTACATAGCTGCCTGATGATAGCCGACATAGCCCAAACCCAGAGAGCACAGCCGGCTAGTAGGAATATACTCCAGACGACCAACACGAAGCGCGTGAAAGCAAACTCGACCGGGCCGTGTGTTTGCTCCTTAGCAATCTTCGCAGTGGCCCAGGTGTAGATTGTAGCAAGCCAGCAACCGTCCAAAAGCAATATACCGCACATTATAGCATAAAGTAAAGACGTAATCACTCGTTCGGTGAGGGTCGAGCTTTGGGTACGGGACTCGTTTTTGCTATGCGGTTGATGAGACGTTGGCGATGCCGAGAATCGCAGACATAGCTGGCAAAATAGCCAAAGTATAGATATAATGGTGAAGGTCATGAAGGTAAAAGGCCCGGGCTCGCGGCAGGGTGAGTAAGCGAAGATGTCATCAACATGGCGCCGAGGCGATCTCATGATTGACTGATTGAATGGCTTTGTCAACGCGAGAGGGGAGATATTATGCTCATTCGTATAGTGTTTTGATGCATGTTTTACACAACTTAGCACGGTGGCAAGGTAGGCTCGATTGTGAAATCGCTTGTGACAACTAATCCAAAGGCGAAAGATAAGGAACAAAACGAAGGTTTAAACTGGGTAAGGCATAATCTAGACAATTCTGAATGAGCTTAGCTAGGGTTCTGTTTAAATAGATTATGTATCTAACTGTTCTTTGGTACTATTTACATGGGCGTCCGTCTTATAAAGTGGCGCAGGCAGAAGTTCTAACTTGGCATGTCTTATCCGTCGATTCTTATCTTATCAGATAAGCCCCCAATTCAAAGAGATCACCTTCCTGGGTGATTCCTATCTAATTCTTTAGGCCCCTAAAGCTCCAGTAATTATAGTGCGTTATCCTTCTGAAACGGTTTGGGGTATGCACTGCTTCTTTCTTTGTTAACCGCTAACAACAATATAACATGGAGCAGTTCTTGCACACCCAATAACTTCAATGTTACAAACGACGCGTTACCAACTACTGATTTATTTCATTTTGACATTTTTATGACCCGCATGTTTACGCCTCGTCTGACTATAACGGCTAGCTCCCGTGAGGCTACCTAGGCGTCGTGTAATAATCGAGGCTAGCCAACCCTTCCGTGTTTATTATTGAATTGAACTTTTATGTTTGGCTATGAGTTCTCTTTGACTGATAGGTGAGGACTTAGATAGGGACTGATAATTCCGAGCTCTTCCAACATCTATGCTGCGACTTAGTAGCGACCCTACGATGACTTATCCTAAACTTCGGAGCCAAGCCTCTTCATAGTAGGGGCATAATCATAATGTCTTAATCCTTCTGAAGACTTCGTTATAACTAGCCCTCTTTTCACTATGTTTTCAGTCAGGAAAAGCTCATCAGAGTGTCTTCATTTTTTCAATCGTGTACGTCCCAGCAGCTTAAAACCCGCGATACGAATTTGCGCTCGCCGGCTTACACCGTTTACCTTTGCTCTGAGCGTAAGAACATATTGAATTAATAATCTGGTTCATGCAGAAGACAGCCTGCCATAAAAGGGCGCGTGAAATCTGCCTATTAGAGATGCCATTTAGCTATCACGAGACCTAGAATGACAAGGTATATGCCAACTATAGGTCCGATATACGTGAATACGCCATAGACATTACTGTACTGTGTGTCGCTAAAGTTGCCTACCTAAGTAGGAAAGAAATCCTTCGATGTACTGCTGATTTTGAACTTCCGCTTTCGTGGATATAAGACTGCAACTGCCGTAACGCGGAAATGCGGCGCTGATCCGTAGGATTCCGAGGTCCCGAATGCGACTAGGGATAGAGTTGAGCGTAGTATAAAAGAGAAAACATTGCTCACGAGATAGTATTTTCGCATCACTTCACCACTCCCATTCTATCTATCATATACTAGTCCAATCCACAATGGCTAACTTCCTACTGAGGGTCTTGCCAATTCTATCTCTCGGCGTTGTAGCCGTACAGAGCGCGGCCGTCTCCCGGAATGTCGCAGTTGCTCTTCCTGCTCAAGATGCTGCCCGCCCTACCAAAGTTGTTTCCAGTCCTACCCATGTCGAGGTAGCAGCACCCTCGTCTACTGTTGGCGAAAGCGTTTACATCACAAGCGACATACCCCTGAACGACGTTATGGATGAGGGTAGTATTTACACCATAACCGTAAGCATCTCTCGGCATCCTCTCATCATTAACATTCAACATGATTTTCCCTCCGATATTGGATCGCTGCCTGATGAATTAAACTCTCTAACCCCTAGCGCTGTAGTGGACAGAGAACTCTAGGACGGACACGTTTGTACTAGAGGTGTTCTCGTTCATCATTGGAAATGACTCTGTCCCAATTGAGACAACAATAATTGACCGTAAGCCTCCAGATTCTACTCTTCACTAAAATATACGAAGTCTATTATATATATACTGATAATGGTGGTCCAACTAGCGGTAACGCCCTTCAAGGATCTGGCCTATAACTGGACGGTACAGGCCCAGGCAGATCGTCAAAGCCTCGACTACGTCTATCGATTTGGCATTCTCTATGACCCCAACGACGGTGTATATTTTCAACAAGAATACACCCGTGTCTTCCAAATCAACACAAACGTCTAACTAGTGTTGCTATCCCTTACCTTCTCTACCTAGCGGAGAAATAACGCTCTATGGCAACGATGGGAATCTAGAACCGGCGAGTTCGAGATAGGTCTGGATAATGCGTATTGGAACTACCGGACTCCGCCTCACATAGCAGATATGGACTCCCTGGTGACGCTTCCCGCTGAGCCGTCAGGTTTTAGTCACCGAGAAGTGCACTGCTACCTATGTGAAACGTATGTGGTTACAGCGTATTTGGGTCTTAAATTTAGTACAATTCTTCTATTAATGCAATATATTCCGTGTCTTTCACCGCTAGAGCCTTCTTGTCAGCCAATATGTGTTCCACTATGAACATATCGATTCGCTTCCCGGTCAATACTGCCATACTACCTTAGTACCCACGGACTATTGGGTTTGGGAGGGACGCGCAGAAGGGTGACACCCATTGTCTGGGATCTCGTTGGCTCGGTCCCATAGTGTCTTAGGTTTGCCTCGCCGATCTCCTGAAGAGAGAACATAGGTATGCCTTGGTCCCTTCACTTCATTTCGCTCTCCTAGCTTGTTTCTAATAGAGCTTCACTGTTTCTCAATGATTGAATACGCATAGGGGTCATCAGATTTAAACCTTATAGAGCAGATCGCCAATACTAGTCCTCTAGTTCTGATGGGCTTAAGTTCTTCTACGAAGACTAGTATTTGGTGAGGTTGGAGTATATTATCATGTTGAATGGATTGTAGTCGTCGTGATAGGGTGGATAATACTATAACACACTTTTGACATACACTAGGGCGCACACACCGAGCGATACTTGGGGGAACGGGAGTTTTCAATTAGCTTTCGTCGCAACGCCGATGCGAATACGGGATAGCTACGTCTGCCAAATCCTGGCTTCGCAATAGGGATGGCAATGTCTCGAAAGCTAGCCTAGAACTGCCTGATCAGCTAAGATCTTTGAACAAACCGTGATTCAGTGTAGCTACGCTGCTACACCATTCTGTGACAGCCTGTATCGTAATACATATCTATTGACACAGATTTTCTCGGCTACTGAAAACATAGCCCTGGGAACCGTCATGTGTAAAAAGAACGGAGCTGTTGGACAGACATACTTGGAAATCAACGTCATGCTATGGATTAGAGTGAAGGACTTGGCGCCCCCTATTTTAGCGTACAAACGGATACGCACGTAAAACCATAAATAAACGCAAGCTCTTGGCACCTATACCTCGATTGTCTTGAAGAGAAACTGCTTTGTAGAATTTTTCACTAGTGTTAAAATACAGAATACACGGCATTAAAAACGATGCTAGTTTCCCAGACCCCTGTACAAGACTACCTCCTAACCTACAAGCTCCATATCAATCTCCCCATCATCACTCCTCCCTAGACAAAGTCAAGAAAGATTCCACGCCTTGTGCGCAAACAGGTCAAAGTTGTGCGTGTCGTTATGCGCGGACTGCTTCTTCGCGTGCAGATCTGCTAGCTTCATGTCTGCGAGCTTATTCGAAATGTTCGTCTTCGGGGGGGCGGTGGTGGTGGTGCCAGCGACCAAGGCCTCGGTGGCCTTTTGGATACGCATGCCAAGATCGGCATTGACACGGGTGAACATGGCTACGGATCATGTATGTTAGCAATCTATCTGTCGAGCGCCGTGGGGAAATGAAGACCCCGACGAAGCCTAGCGGTATGCTATAGATAAGATGCAAGGGGAAGTAGACATACCATAAGTGACAGTCCGCACCTCAGCAACGGCGCTCGAGAGGTGTCCTGCGACATTGCTCACGAAGTTATCCTGCTGGCCAGGCTCACCAGCCAGGGTCTTCTCCCAGAAGATGCGAGCCTGGGCAAAGTCGGCGTCGACGAGTTGAGACTCAAAGTTCACGACTGTGCCGAGCCAATGCTCCTCATCCGGCTGGGCATACTGGCTGGCTACTCCGTAGTGAGTAAATGTGGATGGGAAGTAGTTGGGAACCGCTCCAAGGGGCTTGAACGTGGCTGCGCCATCACGCATCAACGGGTTGAAGCTATGCTCAGGCCTGTTGATCGGCAGTTGGATGAAGTTGACACCAAGACGGTGTCTCTGCGTGTCGGCATATGCCAACGCACGGGTTTGAATGACTAGATGAGAGACAGCGATTAGCTAGGTGATCTAGTACACGAGAACGTCCCGCGATTATCGACAAATCATGGGGGAGATGGCTTACTAGGATCCGGGGATAGGGCCCATCCAGGAACAATGTTTGTAGGGCTGAATGCACTTTGCTCAACCTCGGCAAAGCTGTCGTCCGGGTTACGATCTAGCACAATGCGACCGAACTTCCTCAGAGGGAAGTCCTCAAATGGCAGTGTCTTGGTAGCATCAAAGATGTTGATAGGGTAGCTGGCAGCCTTCTGAGGATCGATGATCTGGGCATAGACATCCCATGAGGGAGTCTTGCCGGCCTCCAGGTCATCAAACAATGACCTCGTCTGGTGGTCGGGATCCTGACCCGCGACGGTCTGCGCCTCGGCTGCGGTGAAGTTCTGTACGCCCTGGTTTGTCTTGACGTGGATCTTGACGTACACAAACGAGCCATCCTTGAACGTATGTTAGCACTCGGTGCTCAAGTTAAATAGGGTTGATACTAAATCGTAAGAAAGATAGATAAGAGAGTGACATACGCTCTTGGTGAATCGGTAAGAGTTGATACTAAAGCAATCGGCATGTTGGAAGTCAATTGGAGTAGCCCTGTCGCTGAACAGGAACATCAAGAAGTGAATAGCTTCCTGGTTGTTGTTGAAGTAATCCCAGAACACTATAATACTCTGAGTCAGTCATTGCTACCTTACGTATTATGCGGAAGTACCACATATGTAGGAAATTTCTATGCTCTGAAGATACTTCGAAGCAAGGAGAGGATAACTCATCGATTTACATACTAGTATGATCCGGGAGGCCAGACCTGGGGTTACGCTTCGTGGCATGGGTGAACGACGGGAACTTAGCACCATCACGGATAGGGAACACCGGCTATAGGGAGTGTCAATACTCAAGCAATGTTACAAGATTAAGTGTCTTAGGCAGCGAGGTAGGGGCAGTAAGGGTGAGATAAACATACGGTTGATAGGAACATCCAATCTAGGATACCCTCCTTTGTTCTCATCTTGAAGGCGAAGCCCCTAGTATCACGGACCGTCTCGGCGGATCCACGCTCGCCGGCGACGGTGGAGAACCGGACAAACAGAGGTGTCTTCTCACCGACACGTTGAAGGAAATCGGCACTCGTCACATCAGAGATGTCATCTGTGACCTCGAAGTATCCATGAGCACCAGTTCCTCTCGCGTGAACTAGACGCTCCGGGATGCGTTCATGGGTGAGATGCTGAATCAACTCAAGTAGGTTGATGTCCTGCAACAACAGGGTAGCCCTTAGTTGGTTACCGATACGCTGAGTCCCTGCGACATTCTTGACGGGAGCACCTATCGGAGTTCAGTCAGTAAGATCATGTTCTGCCTTGATGGTTGGATGTATTTAAGACTTGCCATTCATCGTAGTAATGATTCCCATGTTCGGGGTTGATCCATCTGTAGTGCCATTTTGCGCTCCAGTCTTACCGCTTCCATTCACAGTTCCGTTCGCACCACCATTCACAACCCTACTCTTGGTTCCGTTCTAAAGGGCAAGTGTAAGAAATTGAGCGGCAAGTAAACATGCATTTGGTTTATTGCTTACCATTTTGTTATAGTTGTTGAGATTAGTAGATAGTAGAAAGACTAACCTGAACAAGTAGAAGCACGCTGCTTGTTCTGATACTCTAAATTAAATGCTACAGCAATCTGCCCACCCTGGGCCTTTTATATTCTGACCATTTCCCTCGCATCTAAATATATTTACCAGCTTCAGCCCGCGGCTTTCTCCTTCATTCTCCTCGGCTACCGGCTGATGTCAGATAATACCTCCCTTTCCATCCACGGAGTTGTTGAGTACTACTTCCCACCCTATTCGCTTCTCCGCGGCAGCGTCGCTGTACTGGTAGGCGTAAGGATTCAGCCCAAAGGCTTGGGTCAGCTGGTTCATCCTCTCGGTCATTGGTTACCCAGGGTGGACTCCGTGACTCTATACGAACGACGCTGACATGCGGATTGGGTGGTAGCCGAGGAGAAAAGGTACGACGCGACCTCTGCCTCGTCTATAATCCCGTCAGCCTCTAATAATTTACGGCGCAGCGCCCCAGTAGTATGGGTGTGCATCTCAAAATAGACGAACTTATGTCAAGCTTTGCCTCGAACGGGACCAAGCCCAGCTAGAGAGCGCCCTATGAGGGGAAATGACCAATCAAAGCTGAATGAGGCACGTGTGCCAGAAAGGATTCACGGGGAGCGAGCAAGTTACTAATTGCCATGGCGCGTAACAAACACCGAAACGGGTTGCACCAATGACGTACCGCGATTTTCAAATGCGGCGCTCTAGGGCGCAGAAATGCACCGAACAGGTGTCAGCTTATGCGACACCCATAACATCATACTCGCCGACTTTGTATATGAGTCAGGTGTTGTGGTGTACGACTCCAGAGGTATCAGCACTTAGCTTCCAATAGATGTCACCTGAGGATATAAGCTGACAAGCCACTATTTCAAGTGGCGAAACAGCTCGCGTACTTTTGGTTGCAGCCTTACATATGTATAGCTGGCTTGTCGTGCAACAGAATAATGCCAAGAAGTATTTGAGCGGGCAGAGCTGTCTACCTCGCTAATCATAGCCATCCTTGCTCGTGGCGCATCGTAGGTTTCTACGCATGGCGAGTAACAGCAGAGCGAGACGGCTACCTCACGAAGCATCTTCTAATAGTGCGCAAGGGCGGCGCTCGCGGCGATCTTCAGGTCGGCGATGGTGTCTTAGAACCGGCGTGGTTGAGTAATCAATCTTATAGCTCTCAATTAAATCGCGTTAGTTGGTAAGGGTTGAAGCGTAAAGCAGAAGGTTGTTAAGAAAAACACCTACAACGAGTTATAGACCAGCGATTATGGCCGGAGGTTTTATGGTACTAAGGAACGAAGTACCTAGAAAACCTAACGTTATAGTGTAGAAATAGGATTGTAAGGGAAGTATAAAAAAATAGGCAGTTTAAAATAGGCTAATTATATATTTAGTTAGTTATAGCTGTTTTAATTAGCTTAATTTAGTTATAATTTATTTTTAATAAAAAAGCAAAACAAATATTGTTTAAAATAAGCAGTTTATATATTTTGTTAGTTTTAATTGTTTTAGTTAGTTTAAATTAATTATAATTTATTTTTATAATTTAATTATTTAATTTAGCTATTTAATTTAGCTATTTAATTAATTTATTTATTATAAATAATTAGCTATAAATAAATTAAATAACTAATAAATAGGTTAAATAATTAATAAATAAATTAAATAATTAATAAGTAAGTAAAATAAACTATAAATAAATAAGTTAAATAATTAGCAAATAAGTTAAATAAACTATATAAATAAGTTAAATAATTTATATATATAATATTTATAAATAAGTTAAAATAACTAGTAAATTTAATA
>MU392761.1:0-64073 GCA_022578505.1 Nemania abortiva | reverse complement strand
ATTTATTTATTAATTATTTAATTTATTTATTAATTATTTAATTTATTTATAATTAATTATTTATAATAAATAAATTAATTAAATAATTAAATTATAAAAATAAATTATAATTAAACTAAATTAATTAAAATAATTAAAACTAATAAAATATATAAATTATTTATTTTAAATAATATTTATTTTATTTTTTTATTAAATATAAATTATAATTAAATTAAATTAATTAAAATAATTATAATTAATTAAATATATAATTAGTTTATTTTAAACTATTTATTTTTTTATATTTTTTTTATAATTTTATTTTTATATTATAATATTAAATTTTTTTTAAATATTTTATTTTTTAATACTATAAAACGTTTAGCTAAAATAAACTAAGCTATTATAAGCTAACTTAATTAAAAATAATCTAAGCTTAAATAAAAGCAACAAGCCATTATATAACCTTAAAACTCCAAATTAATACAATATAATAACAGCACATATTATAACATGTTAAGCAGCTGGACTTGACAAGAGCTTCTAAATACTTTTAAGGAGCTTCCGGCGGCCGGTATTTCGGCAAAGTTTTGCTTTTTCATCGACGGCTTAGACGAGTACAAGGGAGATACTCTTGAGCTTTTACGTACGGTACAGCAGCTGAGCCGCCTTCTGGATATCAAGATCTGTACATCTAGTCGACCATGGACTCAGTTTGTTGACGCATTTGGCGGCAATAAGCAATGCATAGTAAAACTAGAAGATTTAACAAGAACCGATATCCACCGTTACGTTTTCGATCGCTTATACACGAATAAGCGCTTTAAGGCGCTAACTGGAGATGTGTCCGCATACGCTAATCTTGCCAAAGAAGTTGTGGCCCGTTCTCAAGGTATCTCTCTTTGGGTCGCGCTAGTCATACGTTCACTCCTAGAAGGTGCTACGTATGCCGATAGCCTAGACGATATGTATAGGCGGCTTGAAGCTTTCCCAAAGGACCTTGGGACGTATTTCCAGCGTATGATTGACGATATTCCTGAAGTCTACAGGCTTCGTACGGCCTTGACGTTACGGATAGCCTTGGCAGCTGATGTTCCGTTACCCCTGTCTACCTACCATTTCATCGACGAACTATTTTCCGATCCTGACTTTGCCTTGAGGATCAAGAGAAGAGTAGTGACTGGGATGGAGTATAACGCCATACGGAGGAGGATGACTGCCCGCTTGGATGGCCGATGTGAAGGGCTTCTGGAAGTCGTTTAGGTGCCAAATATCGGAGCACCGTGGAGAAGCCGTCGCGTTGACTTTCTACATCGAACCGTGAAAGATTTCCTTTTATCGTCGGTACGGAATCACTTACTCTCGCGACTGTACCGGAGTCGTTTGATCCCTATTCTATACTTTGCCATGCCTTCCTTGCCGAGACTAAATGGACGCGAGGCGACTTAACAAGGCCGGTGGAAGATTTTGCAAACTATGCTGCGTGCGTTAGAGAGGAAGATATCGAAAAGAACAGAATAGATCTCGCTATATACAATATCGAGGCCGAGTTTGATAGTTTCGTCACAAATAATACGTCGAGCTCCAAGAGCTTCTATAATATCGCTCTACTAAAGGGGCTTCGGTGGTACATCAAACAGGAAAAGATAGACAGCGCGGCAAAGGGGGGGGATTTGAGGGAGGATTTTATGCTTGCTGAAGCAATTCTACTGCTAAATGATGCAGAAGTCGTCGATTCAGGGCGGCTACCACACATTATTCGGCCGCTCGTCGAAAGGGGCGCGGCAAATAACATCGTTAATGTGAAAGTCGTTGGGAAAGATTTCATGGAGGTATGGCTTCCACGGGCAAACAAGTCTCCGGAAATACGTGGGCAAGTCCGAGATATCCTCAAGATCTTCATCGAATATGGGCTTGATCCGGCGTTACATGTACCAAGGCTTGGTCATGACGAACCGGATATGACGCTGAAGGATTACATTAAGGGACATGTCTCTGACAGGGAACCGACAGGCTTTGCTTCCTCAAGCATATCGACTAGAGCCCCATGGAAGTCGTTAGACTGCTCCCAATTTTAGCGTAGGAAGGGTAGTAAGCGTGAAACCAAGGGCTGCTATGGTATACTTATTTTTTCCATTGAAAATTCTATGACGTAAGTGGGAAATACTATCTCGTTAGTTTGATATTTTCAAAAGGGCCTGCCTGGACCTTCCTAAAAAAAGATTACTATGTGATTTGCTGAGGTTTATGGGGCTTGTTGATCTCATAATATTGTATTGTACAAATGACCAAAAGGCGCGAAAACAATGGTTCGGAGGATAGATCACGCAGATAATCTGAGAGTTTTCTCATCTTGGGAAACATACTAATATAGCGGCATAGGTCCCTACACTTTGCTCCTAACTACAAATAATTACTTCTTATACATTCGCAAGTTGAGCGCAGGATTTTAGGTGTGCCACTTCTGGCCTGGAGTGCAATTTAACTTCGAAGTTCAATCTCTTTATTCTGGTAATAGTTTTCTATTTATTCAAAGCGGGTTCGCTACTCAAGACTAAACTTCTAACATCCTGTGGTGGCGGAGAAGAGTGGAGTTTAGAATTCCCTGTGACAAGAATTCTTTTTCTATTCTTCTCTCGTAAGTGAGAGGCTAATAAACCTATACTAGTACTTTCACATATAGTAGTAGGTAATAGTGTGAGCATTCTTGGTGGAATATAGAAATTTCATGGGAAGCATCTCGTTTGCTGGCCTTGGCTTGGCCGCTAGAACTTGAACAATTCTTTCATCTCTTCTAACCTCTTTTTCTTCTCTGAGATCCTTCCTTCCAAGCTATCAATCATCTCTTGGTGGGTGTCGAGTAGTTGTTGGTGATTATTGTTGGTGAGGGGTTTGCCTCGAAATAGCCGCGCTGCTTTGGAGGCCTCTGTGGTTATTTCCTGTGTTGTTTCATCCATTCCACCTAGAAACTCCTTCAATCTCTCAATTTCTTTCTCGTGTCCTTCCTTTTTTAGGGTCATCTCTTCTATATCTTCTTCGATCTCTTGAATAGCTAGATCACTAATTTTGTTGCTGGAGACGACCGTAGTCAGACGGTATAGTTGAGATCTTTTAGGGGAATAGAACATACCTCGTCGACATCTTCTTTTCTTACTGCAGGCTTTGGTTTTGTGTGATGGATATAAAGTTTTGGGTTCCAAGACGTAATTTTCGGGAGCGAGATGATTTCTACTGGGATAAAGTCTTCTCTTGTTCATTTGGGCTGATGGTCAGAATTATTTAAAATAATAATGTAGTACACGGACAGGGCATAAATTCTATATTATTACCATTAATAAACTTGTTGATACTTCATGACACAGCTGTATCACACTCTTCCATAAATAATGGAATTCTATTGCATATCAAAACATCTTATTATACTACTTCATATCGCTCCCTGAATTCTGTATCGTTTTGCCTAGATTGTTGCAAGAAAAAACAAAAAACAAACAGGCTTGTCCCTAGGAATGGATTAGCTTGAGGCGTCAGCATCACTTGTTTCATATTTACAAGTACATTAGTTGGCAACTATTCAACCAGAATAACGGCCCATATATATTTAAAATCGGGAATAAATCGCAGTAGTATCCACGGGGTCTTTATAGTCACATTTGTGTTATGCTTAGCTAAAGATGAAACACGTACACAACATTACACGTGTTGACATATTGGAATAGAGAAATAAACAAGCGGTGTGAGAAAGAAAAGAGACCCAGCCTGTCTAGACACTCACGAATTCAACTGTATCTCAGCCGATATTAAGTTAAGGAATATGTGTGAGTGAATAAGAATGTGTATAAGGGACAGAGGCGAGTCTTGCGGTGAAACGGCGCAGCTGAAGGATAGGCTACCCTCAATGCTTATGACGTTCACTACAACCATTCGTGCTCTTCCACGAGGCTCTGCGCATGTTGCATATTTATATTGGTTTCAGATTTCACCGAAGTTTAATTGTACGGGGTCAAGAAACCGAGTCGCTGGACGGGACTTTTAGGGGGCGTGCATTTAAGCCTGGATGCATACACGACAGGTACGATTGAATTCTCATAATGAAGGGATAGAATAATCATCACATAAGTATAATGATGCCTTGAAAGGGATATAAACTTGAAAATAAGAGAACTACTAGGGATGCATGTTCTATGGAGCTGCTCCTAGCTGGGCTTTCAAATCTCCCCGATAAGGCGAGTGCGCTTGAGCTGTAGTACCATGTTCATCAGATGATTCATTATTCTGTACAGAAATTGATTAATAACATCACGGCCGCTATAAGCACTTGAAATCGGGGATGGATAAGGAAATGGCGGCGCCTAGTTTAAAGGGCTTCTAATTATAGGAATTGGCGATTGCAGTACGACCCAATATAAGTAAACAAATTAATGTAACGCACCGGGGAGTATCGGGATATGTTCAGTGACACTGGATGACGAATACATTAATTGACCATTACTATGGTATGCTTCTTGCGGTGAATTGGCTGCTTGGTAATTATCATAAGCATAACTGTGATATGATGAAGGAAGGATTTCACGAGTCAGAAGCCATCGATGTGGCTCCATCAGCGGGGTACTAATGGGGCGGTATGTCGGTCTTAATACTCGGTCAATACCATTGGCTAGACGAATGGTGATGGAGTATCGACTTGATAATTTAAGGTGTTACCATTATCTACGTGAAACTATGAGTGACTCCTACTCAGCAGTGGGATGCCTTGATGAGTACTGAACGGGGATTATGGACTGTAAATCGTAAAATATACTTGCTTTATGCGTTGTCATGTCGGGTGTCTCTTTTATCAGGACGTTTACCTTTCGCGATATGTATGCAAATAAGGATGAATTATTCGATTTGACACTGAAGGCTTTTCATAAATTGTATAACTTCATGGTCATTAGAAGCTTTAATAATTGTCTTTTTTATTCCAAAATTCAGCTAAGTCAGACTGCTTTGAGACTTTTCCTATATATTTAGCTGGTTCTTAGTTCTAGTTTTTCTTCCTCCCAGCCTGGCAGGCTGGTCTAGGGGGACCTCCTCTACCCAAAATTCGGTATTGTTTGACCCCTGTACTCCTTCCAAATCTCTGGAAGTGCTCAAGTACGAAGGCGTTCGGGCTTCTAGAGCGCGGTGCGTGTTGAATACCACAAGCCGTTTCGATAACTAGTTTCAAATGGCGTATTTAAGTGGTAATGAGTTATAGCTGCATATGTAGTTGTTAAGAGCGTCGTTTCGGGCCTCAATAAGTTGGGATTAGGTACTATTTAGTCGACGGGGAACTCTCATTGATGATATTCAAACACTACAATGGAATATGTTACTGCCGCCCCTTTATGAAAAGCTCCATATTTGGCCTTGTCAAAAATTCTTCTTTAGTGTGTGAACGATTAAAGATTCAATTATTCTAACTGAAATATCGCACGAACTTAGACTCGAAAGATAACGAAAGAACGAGCTTCTTGTGTGGCTGATAAGGGAAGCTCGGCTGCCAACAATAATAATACATTACGCATGCGGAGAATCCGTTGTTGACCTAAGCTCACGATGCATAGGCATTCTAGGCTCCGGCTATATCAACATGGCCGATCTATCGCTTGCATTGTAGTAGAGCCGCGCCTATAGCTGGGACTGCAGCCTCCGCCTCTGATGATTGGACTTTGCTGATGAAGGGACCGGGGACATGAGTATCGGGCCAAACGAAGAAATAGCGTTGGAAAAAAATAAATATAAAGCATGGCGGAGCTATAGGAGCAGAAATGGAAAGTCAACAAATTCGATATAGATTGAGTTGAATTCGGGCTGGTCGATTTCGAACTAGGCGTAAATTCTTCTCTGAATAAGCTGGCTTAGTCCCGGCCGCAAGTGGCCAGGTTTTATAAAAGGCTTCCGGCTTCTCCAATCTAAGTATTCTACCTGTTATTTATATAGATGACAGCATAGGCTAAGCCTTTAACCTTCCATATTTACTATAGTGTCGATTCATATAGGGTCTGGCAGGTAGAGCTGCTCAGAGTTGGTAGCAGTCCTATGAGTTGGAGGCCTATTCATCCGGAGCCGACGGTAATGCGATATGAAACGTGCTCGCTGATTCGAAAGATGCAATGTTCGTGAACGAAGGAATCTATCCGTATCAGACATCCGCCTAACCATAATTCATCTATCTTCACGAACGCCGTTCAAGACCACCTCCAATTAAATCCACACGGCGACTAGGGTATACTAGGTAAGTATCAGATGATTAAGTTATGGAAATCCCCCAATCAAATTCATGCCCCAATCAACGTCCATTCCTTCAAACGCAGCCACCATTTTCAATGCCTACTAGAAGGTTCTTCAAGTTTTGTGTCTATGTTGCTAGATAAATTGGAATTCATTCTACCGGCCGGGATAGAGCGAAGGGGCAACTCAGCCTCAGCGCTTTGTCTGCTCGGTAATCTGAAATGGCCAGTCTGTATCATGCCTGACTCCATACTAAGAAGTAAGCTCCTAATATATGGGATACAGACCGTGATGATACTGAGGCCCTGCACAAACACTGTAGCCAAGAGGAACTTCCAAACGTGGAAGGTCCGATCATGAAGTTGTAGCTTCAAACTTTGGGCCTGGTAGAGTTGTACGACGAAGGTTCCGATGACACTTGCCGAGGTTAGCAATCTGGCGAGAATACAAAATGAAGTAGAACTTTCCTTATACGTACACTAGACGAGCGGCAAAGCAGCTGATTAACATGGCCTTTCGTCTTCTATGCATCCTCAAAGGGTAGATGACGAAGATAGGAAAGAGAACCAGAGCGCTTTCAATCGCAATGTTCACTCCCGCGAATGCCTCCCAAAAGGATAATTGGTCAATGCATTCAATTCCTAGGAGTTTCCACACATGGGGTGGATGACAGGGAAAGACGGCGATGAGAAAAGCTGTGACGAAGAAAAGCACGATGAACACTGTCATGGCATTGACAATTCTGCGATGTGTGCGACTTGGCGTGACCTCGTGAAGAAATATGAGAACTGACGCTTGCACACATCCCGAGACTAAAACAAGTAGGATGTCGGCAGAGTATACTGCCATTTGCAATGACTCTAGCTGATGTGTTGAAAGTGTCGCCTGATGCCTCCCAACTCCATTTGGTACAGCAATGGATATTGCGATGGTGAAGCCTATGCTGAAGGCCTAGATGAACTGTTATCAGCACGGCCACCGGCTCTGTCGTGGACGTTTAGCTCTTACTGTCGCCAAAAACAACGCAACATCTTCCCTATTTCGCTTGCCAGGAATAATGGACGACAGTGTAAACTTGACCCCGACCGCGATGAGGACCGAAGCCTCGACTATCCATGTCAGGATGCTGACTACCGGTCCAAGGTTAGATGCCGTGATAGCTTCGCGCTTCTCCATCCCCACGTCTGGCGTTGAGGGTGGAGAAAATGGTATGTGTGTGGGACAAGGGTCAGAGAGGGTCTCTGACTAAATAGGAACACCATGTCACTGTTCCTGGACCAGGGGAATGGGTGAGGCTACGGTCGATCCCGAAGGGATGAACCACCTGCCACTTACGTTGATGTGGCGTGCTAGGCAGCAAGGGACGTAGATTAAAGATGGTTCCGAACGAGATTTTATGGGTTAATTATAGCTCTGCGTTTACAAATGCCAAGTAGTTAAGATGATATACTTTCGTACGGGGCTCGGCGTGGTACCGAACTTCAATTTCGGAAGCGGGGATTAGCTGTCGATCTTATTTCTCTTGCATAGGTACCGCAGCCCGCAGCACCTGCATCACACTGCTAATCGATCGCGCAAAGCATGCAGCAGAGCACCTTGATACTACTGGTGAAGACCATACCGGTCAAGCGCATAAGTGGCTGCGGAGGCCATACCGTAAGAGGTCGGATGTCTCTCATTTTTATAGAAGTGAATACGACCATAGTGAAACAGAGAGCTTTACTCTCTATGCATTTTTTCGAACACGAGTTCTTAGACAGATCGACTAGGTACGTATGGCTACTACACTTAGCTCTAGCTCGCTTAATTCTGACGATACCTGATTCTCCTGTGAAAAGTGATTGTAGACAGGATACATAGGGAGAGCCTGCAGGCCCTATCTGGAACCCTGTTTCTTTTCCTGTACGCAGCTGATATCAGATAGGCAATCCCGAACGTTATAGGAGGTATGTGTCAAGGCCCCTCACTTGTGCTACACATCATTTGCCCTTTGCTTTGGCTTCTGGATCCCACCTTACTATATCCCGATGTTGAATACAAAGTCTCTGTTTTGATATCTTCGCTCTTCCTACACTCCAACTATGAGTATTACCGTATCTGAACACTTCTCCTCATTACATTTTCCGCCTTCCTTTTAGCAGCCTGATAGGGCCGGTTCCCAAGACCCCAATGGCTAGCTCATCGGACACACCAAAAGGCCCGGGGACGGGAGATGTACTCAATGCGACCTTTGACGAGATCCATGGCTCTACCTACTTGGAAAGGGACGCGCATGGTCTTGCGCGCCTCGGAAAGTCACAGGTGTTAAAGGTACGTGTGTTTCGAAAACACTATCATCTTTCATTCTATTGTAACTCTGGATGCTCGAAAAATACCGGCGGATCCGCAAACACTGGCTGATGACGAATTGATCTCTTTCTCTAGCGTCGATTTGGCTTTTTTTCTGTTTTTGGTTTTTCTTGTTGCATTTTGGCGACTTGGGAGTCTGCGTTAGCGTAAGTAAACAGGCGGTTCACCATACCCCTGAAAGGTCACTCAGCTGACGCTAAAGCCCCCCAGACTCTTCACTGAGGCATTCGCTAAGTAAGTAATTGAATTCAACCCAATGAGACGAATGCTTAATCCCATTAATTAACCGCCTAATCATCAGTGGCGGGCCTGCCGCTTTGGCGTGGGGTTTCCCCATCGCTTGGCTATCTTCATTATCTGTTTACTTATGCTTAGCAGAGATGGCATCTATGTAAGGTCCATGATCAACTTGGTTTCGACTTCCCAGCTAGTGAACTAATCTTTTGAAACACAGCGCACCCATATCTGGCGGACAATACTTTTGGGTCGCGATACTAGCTCCCCCAAAATACAAGCGCTTCTGCGGCTATCTCACAGGTCTTAACCCCTCCCCCCTTTTCTATCACTCCTTACTACTACCGAGCCTGGCGCTGATAGTTACTAGGATGGCTCACTTCACTTGCGTGGATTGCCACCCTTGCTACGGGCAGTATCTTTACGGGCACGATAGTTCAGGGGCTCATCATCTTGAATTATCCAGACTATGAACCTAAAAACTTTCATGGAACATTCCTAGCTTGGGCTGTGATTGCTGTGTGCGTTTTTGTGAACACTGTCGTAGCTGGGGTGCTTCCTGTCCTCGAAGGACTCATCCTTTTGATACATGTTCTGGGGTTCATTGCGATACTCATCACTCTGGTTTATCTATCGCCGCATAGCTCGGCAGAGGATGTTTTCTTCCGCTCTCTGAACGAAGGAAACTGGCCAAGCCAGGGCCTTTCATATCTTGTTGGCTTCATCGGCAACGTAGCGACCTTTGTCGGTAAGTGTTATCACCTCCAAAGGGAAAAGGAAGCGATGTCTAACTCATTTTTGTTGCAGGTGCCGATGCGGCTGTTCACGTAGGAATTCATCTTGCACACCTTATAAACGGTTACTGATCTTGACCTTCCTGAGTAGATGGCGGAAGAGATAGAAAACCCGGCCATGAATGTGCCTCGAGCCATCGTCACCACGGTTTTTCTGAATGGCAGTACGGGATGGGCTATGGTGCTTGCCGTACTCTTCTGTCTTGGTGATATTGACTCTGTCATTGTATGTTCTACTGAGCCCCTATTCGCTTGTCCGCCTAGACCTGATCTCATCGATGTTGCAGGATTCCCCCACGGGATTCCCATTCATACAAATTTTTTATAATGGGACTGGCAAAGCAGGGGCTACAGTTATGACGGTGGTCGTTATTGTCATAATCTGGTGTGCCGTCATTGGTTTTGCTGCCACGGCGAGTCGGATGACCTGGTCATTTGCTAGGGACCGTGGCCTCCCTTTCCACAAAATTATCCGAAAGGTCAGTCTAGTACATAGCCTCCTTTTCTTATAACAGCCGGGGACCCATTTAACTTTTCGTGAGCTTTAGGTTCACCCGCGCTCCCGCGTTCCGGTCGTAGCGATCGCCGTGGTAACTATTACACCGTGTTTGCTGAACTTAATCTATATCGGCTCGTCGACCGCATTCAACGATGTCATATCACTGTCGGTATCTGGCCTCTATGCGTCGTACCTCCTCCCATGTAGCTTCCTTCTCTGGCGCCGCGTCACCGGACAGATCAAGCCGTACCGTTCAAGCGAAGCTCCCGGCACAGAAATGCCTACCCGGCGAGACGGAACTACGAGCACGCCGGACCAGTCCGCCCCCGAAGATAATAGTGCCTCCGATATAGTACTTGAAGAGCAAATATTGGAATGGGGCCCTTGGCGCGTACCTGGAGTGCTGGGTACTCTGAACAACGCCTTCGCTTGCGTTTACTGCGTGTGGGTGCTCTTCTGGGACTTTTGGCCTCCATCCACGCCCGTTAACGCTGAGAACATGAACTACAGCGTTCTAGTGACAGGCGCGGTCATCATCTTCGCGGTAGCGCGCTACTTCTTGGGAGGCAAGGTGGATTATAGAGGCCCGTTGGTAGACTACGATGTAAAGAACGTTGCTATTGGACCCAATTGAGTAGACCAATATGCGATGGTTCTTAAATGCGGTGACACTTCACGATAGACATTATGGTGGTTTCGGGCGGATAAGCTTTTTTGCGGCCCTCACTATAGGTAGCATGGATAGGCAATCATGATGCCTAACATGATCTCTGCAGGCAATATCATATGGTAGGCTGTTTAAAAGTTTACTTGAATGAATGGCGAGAGTTAAGTTCGTAATTTTATGATTGCTGACATAAAATACTTCACTTTGGACATGTCTCGTTGGATGGCCGAGGGAAGCGTTTAACCTCAAAAGAAGGCAAGCAGGCTTAACTATCTAAACCTGATCAATTATTCATTCAAATGATGGCAATATTCTGGTTGATGACTATACTCAATTTGGAGTTTGAAGTTGAAAGGAAGTAAGAGGAGATACACTCCACAAGCATGACCTGCTTTACCAATTTGACGATTGGATGGTTCGTTGAAGCCGTTATGTCGAGCAACCCCGTCGTCCAACGGCGCATTCCACTATGCGGCTCCATATCCTTGAAACATGTACTCCTTGACGGTTGATAGCGAGCTAAAGGTATGCTTGTCGTTAACCGAACCCTCCGGCAGTAGTGTTTTACGAAGGGAGGCGTACTATAGCGGGAACGCTACCTCTATATTGTAACGTCAGAGTAGTAAACACGCGGGATCAAATAGGTACCCGTAAACCGCCGGAGACGCCCAGCAAATGCAGTCAATATAGAAAACTTCTAACTAGAGCCTCCCTCTCGGCCGAGAAAGGGGTGGGTACAAAGGGCTCACTTAATAGACGCTTATACCAAAGAGACCAGTCATTTGCCGTTAATGAAGCAAAATGCTTATAACCATGCTAGTCTAAATTAGAACACTGACATCTTCGTCTTCATAACTTCTTAATGAGACTTTCCTCTTATACATACTGCCGTCCAGCAACTATATTTCTCGCGACAAATGCCAATACACAATGGCTCTGACCAATAGAATCCAGTCTCCCCTGGCGACACTGATACCCTTCATTACGCCCGAAGAGGCCGCTGCCCTCGCGTACCCACCCGATGCCCTTCCAGGCGCTCGGGATGTAGAGACCTTTTATGGTACCATGCGAGTTTACGAATGGGGACCAGTAGGTGGAGAGAAGGTCTTATTCGTACACGGAGATGCCACACCCAGTTTGGTCTTCTCCAAAATTGCCCAAGGGCTCGTGGATTCCGGCTACCGGGTCATGCTCTTTGGTAAGCAGCGTAGTCAAACGCTCGGTCCCGTCCACCTCGATAAAGCAGATGTCAGGTGAAGCTAACCAATTGAATCACCTGCGGCTAGACCTCTGGGGTCGAGGATATAGCGACACACCGCTCGGCTGCAGGCACGACGTTCGTCTGTTTGCATCCCAAATACTCTACGCCCTCACGTCATCGCCGATCCCATGGATGGGGGACGGCAACAGATTCTCTATTGTCGCGTTTTCCCTGGGAGGACCTATCTCCTTGGCATTCACCTGCGTTTACCCTAAGGCCATTCAGTCGTTGGTACTCCTTGGCCCGGCTGGACTTCTCCGCACACTGCCAGAAGGTTATGAAGACCAACTCATGCACCACCCTGAACTCGCCCCATCACCGGAATCGATCCGCGAAAAGGTCCGAGAGATCCTGGAAGTGGCCCCATCTGGGCCGGCTCTTAATACCAAACTAGATCAGGGGCGAGCGATCCCCTTAGAAATGGGGCCCTCTCGGGTGGAAAAGAGCTTCGACATGGGAGCAATCCTTCAGTGGCAGTTCGATCATCATCGGGGCCACGTCCGCTCATTCCAGGATACTGTGCGGTACGGCCCGTCGCGGGGGAGGGAAGATCTGTGGGGGGAGGTTTGCGATATCATTGCCGGTCGGACAGAACGAGATTCCGCCCTGCGTGGATCTAAGTTGCTCATCTTCTTTGGTCGAGACGATGGAATTGTGATTGGAAATGAGACGACCGAGGATATTCTGAAGCTGCTACCGCCCGCTCATTTGCACGTGGAGTACTTACCAGGGGGTCATGGGTTCCCGTACCCAAACAGCGAGAAGATCACTCAAACTATTCTTTCGGTTTGGAGTTCCTAGCCATCCATAATTTAAGAGCACTCTCCCTATCCATGTTTTTTGTAACGTAGGATGATCAAAATCCGCTATATGAATGGGCAGTGTGTAGTTCTGCCGACAGAATTAACAGGGTTGGGTGCATTTCCATTGCGTATGCTAGATATGATAGTAATTCGCCTAGATTTGGCGCCGTTTCCTCATATTTCGTAATTATAAGCTCGTAAAATATGTTGTATATTAGAGAAAGGGCAACTCGGAGTAGAAAATGGTAGCCAATTTCCTGCTACCTGCTTCGGTGTTCATACGGTATCGCGGGCGAGCCAGGCGTTCGTCGATACCAAGATCGATCTGCGTCTCCCAACCACCCACCTTTAATGATTCATGAATGTTGTTAACATAATTAAAGACTATGGATATGCTGACCGCAACTATGGGACTGGCTTCGGAGATAGCTATCCAAGAACGAAATGAGAATGATCTCGCACATCGTTTTCCGGGCTTCGACAATATGGTTACCTTTAATCCTGGGGATATGGGTCCTATTCTGAAGCAGATTTCCCATAGGCTGATTACACCTCGCTGTCCAAATATGGCATCTCATCCTAGCTGGCCACCCATTGAACAGGCACTCCTGGCCCTCAGAGTTAGTTTGGTGAGCAATCAACACTTAATTCAAACAATAATGCGAAATGGATCTAAGGAGAATGAGAACGGGAGGACAGAATAGACAACTACGCAGCGGCGTTGATGCACTACATGTGTATGGGGAGGGTTGGTATCTGGGTAATTCAAGTGTGCCAGAACATATAATTTTCTCTAGAGTGGTAGATCTTTTACTAGGTGGTGGGAGGAGGAAGTACTTACACGTACTTAGTATATACAGTAGGTAGTGCCCCTCCAATGTGGCGTGATATCCGGAAATCCGAGCGGCGAGCTAGGGCATCCTATAAAAACTTAAGAAAGCCGTGCGGATGACTAAATATCGAGCTATCCTAGCACGCTCATGGATGGCCACAGCAGACAATCGATGATACCTACGGACTCGGTGTGGTGCTCGCCCACAGGTTGGTAAATTGCTGGTATTTGGTAGCCTGCCATACGGTCTCCGAACAAAGAGACTGTTTGTGTGTATATAGTAGGTAGTACGTAGGAAGGTGTTTTCGAGACCCTTGCGCCACAACGTATACTATTACCTGCCCCTTAGTACAGGTCTCGTGACATAGCCTCCTTACGAATGCCGTGACAAGAAGTAGGTATGGTATTCGGCGGTCGAGATTCGGGTAGGGGTCAGATTGGGTGTCATGCGTATTCACCCTCGCCACTTTCGTTGCTAGACAGGCCGCAGCGGCGGAATGATAAAAGAAAGGGGTGTAACACAACAGGGCAGTGGATTTGATCACATCGTTACTGCATGGTGACGGAGTTTTGAATTGTACCACTGTTTGCCCGATATCGCCCGTCTTGACATGTCACGGAACAGAAGTGCAGCTCTAAACCACAACACTATCAAAAGATAGAACGTTATCAGGTCGAACGAACCTGACCGTTGCACCCTTATATACTAAAATAGGCCGCGTGCCTACCCCTAGAGGCCTGACCACTGTCAATAGCACTTCTAGGGTAGGGAGGCGTAGCCTCCCTTGAAAGAACTGGCTGGAACAACTTGAACTGGAAACTGTATATATAAACTATATAAAAGAAAGTAGAAGAAGCTCGAACAGGCTGCGCAATTTATAGGCTGGCACAAGCCACACTACGTGTGGCTTGTGGGTGGCTTGATCACCCGCTCCGTCACAATACTAGTACCGTTACATGACAGACCCTCAGGTATTAGCAAATTAGCAAATGGCACCTATGGTAAATCACACTGCCCAGCGTAGCAATCTGATCTTGGCCCCACGATAAGTTCTTAGTCTCGTATACACCGTTATACTTGTGACTCCTTGTTCGAGAATAGTACGGTAAGGATCCTGTGTGTATTACTACGTAAAGTATATCCCTGCGTGTCAGGAGCCGTATGCTAGGGGTAGGTGATGACTATTGTTGTTGCGCAGAGATCTCATAAACTACCTTCCTAGGAGCCATCTGACTATATACAGGAACAGTCCTCTTTGACTATACGCCCTGTGATAGTCCTACTGGTGGTTACGTTGTCTAACACTGTGTAGCCAACGGAAGCAACGTTTATATTGAGTAAGGGTGTTTTATTTCAGATGAACTCCGGTGTCGAATGAATTACTTAGTAGTCATTGTTTTCATACTCGTTGCTTGATACGTAAGCTTGTTACGGTGGTTATCAGCTGTTATTACTCACGATCATATCTCGTGGTATCATTCCTTCAGACCCGTCACGGTTGGCCATTGGAAAGGTAGCTAAGTCCCATTTATGTCATATATAGTGGTATTCTATTTCGTATCAACAGGTGTACTATCCATCTTGATAAAGAATTCGACATTGGAGAGTGAAATCGTAAGGGGCAATTATGATTTGTGCCTTCAAGAAGCCAAATGATTTAACTGATCCGCCAAACCCAGAACTGGGCACTATGTAATGTGTTTCAGTTATTACAACATTTTGACTAACTTCCTTCTGATTTTGAATGGAACCTTCCTGTCTGGAGGGAGGGTCCCCGTCGGAAACCAGCGCATGTCTGGTCCTACCTCATTTTCTCTCCCTTCATTCAGTAGCTCGAAGTCGAAATGAGAAGTCAAGTAAGAAAATGTCCCTATTAACTGGCGTTTGGCAAGGTGTCGCCCAGGACACAAATGCTGTCCGCCTCCATATGGCATCCAGCGACCTGCTAATCCGCGCAGCGAAAACTCGTACTGAGTGGAGCCTGGTGCTTCGTCGCCCTTGATATCAGCCCCTTTTTCTTTTGGGACGAGGAATCGCTCCGGCCAGAATTCATCTAATGATTCGACAGCGAGGTCCCCACGTTGAATCCAAGCGCTGTCGCCTTGCAACGTAGGCCATGTGAATATGACAATATGCTTGCCTTTTTCTATCCTGTGCCCTAAAAGGTCGAACTGGCCGCTTTCACAAGTTCGAGGCAACGCAATTGCTACACGTAGGCGAAGCGTCTCCGCATAGACCGACTGGAGTAGAGGTTGTTCTAATAATTTGTTGAGATTCCGTTTTACGTCCAAATCTGAAGGCGATAAACACGAAAATACCTCGGCATCCATGCGTTGATGCAAGTTCTTGTCTTTCAGGGCTTCCAAGATGTACCAGAACATTGCAGGGAGAAGATTCGAGTTCGCACTACCGATGTTAGAGAAGCCCATTAACGACGAGATTAGGATAATGGCAAGCTGGGAAGACGTACGCAAATAAAATACCCATCTTTTCCCAAGCTTTTATGTTAGCCGGTAAAATCCTGATGAATTTTGCATAATTGTGCCGTGCACGTAGAAATTTGGAGCCCAAGTACGGTTCCCAATCAGGGTCATCAGGCGATAGACGAAAAATGTGATGACTCGCAGACTCATCCAACTTTATGAAGGCGTCAAAAATCCTATCTCGAGCCCTATACGGGGAGCGGATCAACCAGCGGGGGAATAGGCGAACGAAGCTTGGCACGGCTTGGTCGAATGTCCAGAAATCGTCGACTATCTGCGGATGGATCTCAAATATCTTCTTACCCATCAAAGTTTCGGTGGCAGCAGGCGATACAATGTTTTGGAGAAAAGTGTATAGATCAGGATAATGAACCCATTCAGATTGAATATTCATAGCTTCAACGTTTTGTTCCAGAGTTGATAGGAACAGCCGCGAGAGGGAGTGCAAATGCGAACCAGAGAGGAACTTTCGTGCATATTGATTGATGCCGCTGATGTGTTCATTCAATTGACCTCCGTCTGTTTCATTAGTGCCGTGGGGACTTTTCGTCTCTCCGAGGTCCGGAGTCTCATCGTTTTCGAACAATCGGCCTACTTCCTTTGAAGCACCGAAGATGTTCTGTAGAGCCACAACTGTCAACTGCTTGTTTGAAAACTGCTTACAAGCCCGGAAGACTCTCTTAATCTGGTCAGGATTAGAGACGACGGTGAAGTCAATAAACCCAGCCTTGACCTCAACGGGGTCTTGCCACGCAATATGTCTGTGTCTCTATGTTAGAGATATCCCTACACGAGAAAGGAAACTGAAT
Source organism: Nemania abortiva (assembly GCA_022578505.1). Lineage (NCBI taxonomy): Eukaryota > Fungi > Ascomycota > Sordariomycetes > Xylariales > Xylariaceae > Nemania > Nemania abortiva. The sequence continues at coordinate 47,104 of MU392761.1, read as the reverse complement.
TACATTGTGTTATTCACAAACTTTCTTGTATCCCAAGCTAAATGAAAGAAATGGCCCAGAAAGATATCCCAATATGGGAGAATCGGCGGGTTGGGACGAACAGAAGTCCCGGGATGTCGATATCCCGCAGAACGTTTGAAACGTAAAGTCGAAAACAATTTAGTGAGGATGGGCAGGGTCAAGAAAAATCCAAAAAGTACGAGAATATTTGAGAAGGACATTGTGTAGAGATGTAGTAGCAAAAGAGTCCACTTCAGTGTGAGTTGGGTTAATTGTAGAATCGCCTTAGTATAATAGCCTGTCGAGATGACGCTTTAATATTTATTAGGTTGTTCCCTCGCGGGTGCCCACATTGTTTAAGAGGGGACGACTGGATTTTATGCAATTTAACACTTACACGATCTTCACGAAACTCATAGCTTGACAGCTTGCATGTGATAGGATTATTATTGTGCAGCCAATAACTTACATCGATATTACGTTACTTCGACTCAAAATAATTGCCTATATAGTTAACATAACAAGGGTTGTTTCATCGAGACGCACAAGGCTTAGTCGATGCATCGAAAAAGAACTGGTGCGTAATACGCTGTTTCCATTCGGGTTACGAGGAGTAATCGACCACCCTACTCAGACTCACATCATTCGCCCGACGATCTATCGCCATCCCTACATTGCCTTCGGCCCTGTCCCGTGAACGATGTTCAAACGTGTGTTGAGCTACAAAGGCAGGCTGTAGGGGCGGGCTGACCATGACTAGTGACGGATCGGCCCAGGTTGCTCGATTTAAATATATGGTGGGTGGGAGTATAGTATTACAGGGATAAGTATCCCTCAATGGGTCCAAAAGGGTCTCATTTCGAATGCAGTCGCGTGAAGGTTGAGGTTGAAGGTTGGTCGATGACCGGTTGCTGAAGTGGTGGGAGTCTGTGGTCTTCGGTCCGACTCCGTGCTACGCAACAACGGTACCTAAGTTAGTATGTATCGTATTTTAGGAACAATGTGTTGCGTGTAAATCCTACGAAGCTCCTCTCTCTTTTCGAGGCGCTTGGCACATGTGCGTAGCCTGGCGGGAGAACAAATAGGTAAAGGCCATCGAGTGCATTTGTAACCCACAAAACTACTGCTGTTAATACTTACGAGGGCATGGAAAAGTTTATTTCCGTCGTTACGGCGATAATATTCTTCTTGGTGGCCTTGACCTTCCGATTCCTGTCTCTCTACATGTTGGAAGATAACTTATGCCTTGAAGTTTACCTAGCTAGATATGAGTCCTGTAAGTAAGAGTTGATCTGTCTCCGTGGGCGACCCGCACTAAATATGAAGCTTCAATCCATGAAAATAGTAGTATTATACATAAGTTCCATGGGTAGAGCATAATGTATGCTAAACTCAGTAAATGTAGCCACTATAACTTGTGATGTACAACTTCTTCACTTCAAGGCTCAAAAGTCGTAAGCTTGCAGATTCTAAATGATTAGGACTGCTTCTCACACAAAATACTGGCAACCTTTTTTTAGTAGGGAGTAAGATAAATGTGTAAGAATATGCGGTCTAATGGTAGGGAGGCAAGCAAAAAGGAGTATGTTAGTGTTTTAAAGGGTGCATTCAGTTGCACAATCGTTACGTTGTATTTTCCCGCTATATTTTGATTTGGAATAAGGATTATTAATTGGATCTACCGACAGATAGTATGAGCAATCTATTACATCTCGAACACATGACTTCACCCTTTGTGTGTATTCCTGGTGCTGCGATGCCGTAGCATATTGTGTTTAGTTCCTCTTGAAACCACGCACTGACATTTTGACGGAGGGATCATGGGGGACCTCTACAGTTAGGGCTCCCACCCAACCTAGACTGATTGTATGTAAGTCGCTGCCAGTGTCTTCATGACGATCCAGATTGTGGCTACCTGTTCCCTCGTTCGAACTTGTTGGAATATTGTTTGTTAGTTCCATTGGTTTTCCTGGGTCTGAAAGGATGATGTGCCACCGTTTGTTGTCCCGCGGGAGGAGTTCGACGCGAACGTCTCGAGAGGGAAGGCGAAACGCAGCACTTTCTTCTCTATATCCGGCAGTATTCCATTGCCCATTGACAGGCTTTATGTCAAACCGCAATAGTATGACACTAGCGAACGCCAAGATCTCTGTAGAAGCAAAGTGGCGGCCAGGACAGAGGTTTGCCCCCCCTCCAAATGCACGGAATGCGACGGGGTTATATTTCTTAAACCCTGTGCCTCTGACGAACCGCTTATGATAGAACTCGTCGACATTGTCTCCCCAAGCAGGGGACAGACTGTGTTGGACATTACTTGGTATGAGGACTGTACTTCCCCTATTGCATATTAGGTTCACTTCAGATCTTGTCATAAAAATGAGGTAGATGAAAAGAAACCACCAGAATGAGACAGAAAATTGTATCGGAAATAACTTACTTCTTCAATAGATATTTTCCATCTAGCATGTGATCTTCCACCACAGCCCTTGCCGACACACCTATGCTGTGACGGCGAAAGGCTTCTTGCATTGTTGAGATTAGAATCGGGCAAGAACTCTTGACATAAGATAAATCCAAATACTTCTGGCCATCTTTCTCGTGTACGGCCTTTTCTACTTCTCGACGACAGTCCCCAAGCACGATTGGGTCTGAGAAGACATGGTAGACTGTCCAGAAAGTTGCTGGCATCGTGCTGCTGAGAAGACCGATGGCACCTCCTGCCTCCATCCTTGCCACATCTTGCACATCCATCCCCCGCTTCAATGGATACTCATATCGGTTTCGCGCATATACAGAGGAGCCTTCGTCAAGGCCCTTTGCTGCATAGTATCTTTCAAAGGCTTGTACCAGCGTATCACGAGCTGTTAAGCTCTTCCTAGCCATGAGTCGGGGGAAAAAGCCGGTCATCATGATCACCAGCCCGGCTTCGTAATCGCTATAAAAGTCAATCTTTATTTGTCGGAATAGATGTGCTGCTTGGATTTCAACTCACCGATAAGCCGCCTGAACATCAGAGCTTTTGAACGGATTGCGCGGACCATAAACAGAATTCGTCGTGGCCAACATAATCTCCTTCGAGACCCATTCGAACATGTTTACAGTGGGAATAGTCGTATTGGAACACAGATTGTCGAAGGACTGGCTAAGATTCAGAACGGCTTTAGTATTCAGGTCATCCAGGTTAGGTCCTGGACTCAAACCCTTGATAGTCTCGAGGGTCATCTGATGTATAAAACCATGGTTCCCTAGAGGGTCACGACCGACAATATGGAGAGCCTCTTTACTCACACCCATAAAGTGCGAGAAAATTCGGACCATTATTGGAGAGATAGATAGCGTCTGTACATGTCGCTGGATAATGGGAATGAGTGCTGTATCGTTGACAACATAGAGCCGCGAACCAGGTAGTCGTAGTGTATAGATAGGCAATTTGTATTTGTTTCTAGGGCCGGGTAGTTGTTAGTGAGGACATTAAATTGCTAAACTGTGCGCCGCATTAGATATCTTACCTCACATATCTGTGGAAGTTGGAACCTCTGACCATCATTCCAATCACGGGGCTGAGGAACGGTAAGGTGTCCTCAACGGTATGTGGTTCTCGCGCATCTTGGGTGACATACTGCATAGCCCAAAGAAAGAGATAGAAGCCTGCAAAGCTTGCCACTGCCGCTGTGAAATTGAACATGATTCTTGACAGAAACGCTACGAAGAAAAATAGACGGTGTTGGCGAGGAGGAAGGATAATTCGCTTTGGTAGTAAATTCCGAAAACAAACAAAGAAGGGGGAAATGCGAAGAGAGAGGATGGCATGGGGACACCTCATATCTAGCCAGCGAGGGACTCGGTCTCACGAAGCTGCATAGAGCATACGCCGCTACTAGGTACGGAAAATCATGCAGCAGATATAAACTACAAGCACCAAAGCTGAGCACAATTCCGCCCTGGCGTTAGGGCGCTTCTCTGTGTCACGATCTTGGCTACCTACGACCATATACCTCCGCCCCCGAGGTACAGAAAAAAGGGGCTGTTTGTATGTAGATATCTAGCTGTTAAAAGTATTACTTAGTGCTCCTCGTGCGTCAACAAGTATTCGGGACCCACCTATACGTTGTCATTCGTACCGAGAAGCCCGTGACACTCTAGAACTTTGCTGCCGTAATAGGTACCGTGGCAATCAGGTGCCTACATGTAGGTTGGCATCACAACGCCTCCCCAGTAAGTACCTAGAAGTCAGGTACTGAGAGGTAGCTAATTAGAATCAAGTACATTGCAGCACCATCGTCAACTACAAATGCGAACCGTATATTGCTCATGTAGGTATAGTATCATCCTAATTTAACCACTCTATATACCTTGGCAAGGTTTTATTTACTTCAATACATAAGTTCACATCGCCAGCCTGCCTCAGTACATACATAGTAGGTGGCATCCCTATTTAATAATGATAGAGCACCCATGACCAACAGTCGTAGCACAACCCCCCTTTCGTTTGTTCCACCACGCCGGATACAAATGAGCATCTGCGGTGACTATTGACGTAGAGCGCGGTGCATCATGAACAACAACACATTTGCAACATGAGGGCTACATGTCAAGGGATACTCAGCGCCAGTCACGTCAACCTTTTGTCTTTCACATGTCATAATTGTGCTATACGCGTCCCGAGACGTAGTGTTTATAGTTGGTATTGCAACATTCCTGTTCAGCTTCAGTTCATTGTGTAGCGTTTAGGTCATTCTTCGTACAAGCACAGATTAAAGCAAACACTAGCTACAGGATACCGCAACTGCGTAAAAGTAGGGAGGCAATTGAATGGTACGAATACATCAATATCAAAATAAGTGAAGATGTGAAACAGGTAACGAGGGACCATAATATATTTGAACGTGTGACTTAGCCACTGGACTTTTATTATATACTTCAAGCACATTGTCAACTACACTTCCCACCTCCAGATATATCTCACCTCTGTTTCATATAGTTCATTATTCCATTCAACGAAAGCCTCCTCGGATCAGCTCATTACCTCTTCCCCAGTTCTGGATTCTAGCTACTACCCTAGGTCCCATCTTGTTCTTCCCAACCATCACTAGGGACTATACCCACGATGGACCCATCCCGAATACCAGCGGCTGCGCCGCCATCGGGGGTTGTACCTAACTTCGTTAACCCAGAGTCCTTAGCTCCAATCTGTTTGATCGTAATCGCGATCACTTTGCCTTTGATGGTCATATTCCTCGCCCTTAGAGTCTATGTTCGTTTCTGGGTATCTCGCAAGGCGGGCGCTGATGATAGTGAGAATTGCTTTTACGGAATATGTCGTTCTTTTCGATCACTGACACTTCTCAGTACTTTGTCTCATATCGGCAGTCAGTAATAGACTATCTGATCAGCGACATAGCCAACTAATTATATACCAGGCTCTGGTCATTGCCTTTTGCGGTATTACAGTATCGAGTGTGTACTAGATTTATCCACTTGTCTTAATAACGTCGTTCTGAACCCGTGCGTAGTGCTTGACAATCCGATTGGACCACACCAATGGGACGTCCCAGTTTCCCGAATAACGACGTTATTCCAAAGGGTAAGTTCAATTATCCTGTGCTAAATAAGGCCTTACTAAATATCAAACTTCAGCTATCCATTACTTCGATTACCATCTATGCACTAGGTTGTTTAACCGTGAAGTCGACACTCCTAACCCTCTATCTTCGACTTTTTGCTCCAGATCCGAAGGCGAGATACATGATCATATTTGGATTGATATTCATAGCGGTCTTTTACACCATCAGTATGATTGTAACCCTTGCTACCTGCCTTCCGCGCAGGGGTGAAGGAGGCTGGGCATCGACAGCAACACGCTGTGAGAGACAAGACGAACAATTCGCAGAAGCTCAAGGTGTGGTTGGGGCACTCACGGATCTATACATCCTTTATATACCCATGAGACTCCTCGCCGGGCTGAATCTGTCTCTCAGGCGAAAGATTAGTCTCTATGCTGTCTTCCTCACTGGATTATTGTATGTCCACTTTCCCGGTCCCTATCAATCATACTTAATGGTCTTCAAGGGCTTGTGTTGTTTCAATTATCAATGCTACGTTTAGGTTCATAGTCTTTAACAATGGCGATACACTGTGGAACGAAGTTCCTATTTATGCTCTTTGGTGAGGCACCCCGGGATCTTTCATTTTTCAGGCAAGAAATTAACTTATATATTACTAGTGCTGCAGAGCTAAACTTCGGCATAATGTGTGCCTGTATGCCGGTGGTCTTCGTCCTCTTCAAGGACTTTGCAGCAACCACTCTTAGCTGGGCCGCTAAATTAAGATCCTGGACATCTCGTGGCAAATCAGCCACCAGGATTCAATCAGCATCCGAGGTTGAAAATCCGCAATTACCTATAGTCCCCAAAGGAACACTCAGCGGTCTTAAATCCTATATACGACGAGCCTATCTATCAACGTCAGCGCGTTCACGTGCTGTGTCAACTCAGGCCAGTGATGGAGAACTTCTAACATATGTGAGCTCCGATTATGATTACCATACGTACATGGCACGACCAGAAGCTAGGGCCACAGCAGGCCCTCCGTCAAAATAGTGGTCGAAACAATAATCCAGCAAAACAATGATACGAGGTCAGGTCTTTCGGAGTGATAAGGCCGGAGGAATAAGGAAAGCCTGATTTCTTCTCAGTTTGCTTGTGTACGTACTAGTTATATTGCAATATCTAGGAGGGATTTGAATATAGTGGCGCTTGACCAATCCGACATTTGAGGTCTGGTAGCTAGATTATTCAACTTGTGGCCATCATATTAACTAGGGGTACCACCCCACACCGCTATGCTTGGACTGTTTCTAATAGTGATATGCCACACCGCGTACACATTACTTACAATCAACTATGTTGAAACAAGGAACCGGTGGCGCCCCGCACTAGGACTGCGACACCGCCAAGGGGGGTCTTTTCGTCCACCAATGTCTGTGAGCTAAAGTATTCTAGTGCGACTCTCGAGATCCGCATCTACGTACTGCCAGGGCCTTTCATTAGACCCTAAATATGTTGGAGGCTGAGCATCGTGAGCATCGCGGATAAGGGCAGAGTATAGATCAGCTGGAGAGCAAGATATAAACAGAGGCAGGCTGTGTGCAGGTCGAGTTGGGGCTAGTGAATACAGACGCCTAATAAGGCTAGGTTCCCATAGCCCACTCTAGCGGGTTCCATATCGTCAGGTTGGCCATGGTTGATATACTGTTATGACAATTAATAATAAATACTACTACTCACGTCCCCATGGGGAGTGCCCATAGGTAATTATGATGGAAGGCCAATTCTGCTTACCGCACCATGTTGCCCTCTCCTCTCCCCCTGGTACCGGAAGACAGATACACTGTGACACGGGATTATGTGGGAGGGCTTGGAACAGAGGTCTCAAGGTCTATGCTTTCTTTCTCTTCATGCTGAAGGGCTGTCTGTCTATGGCGCCGTGGTCTGCCTGCTATGCTCCATTGTAAGAGTGGAGACTGGCAAACAGAAGGCAGGTGTAAACATACGCTACTCGGGTAGGTATTTTTGAGTTGTACAAATTTGCCGGATGCCCAAATCTCTCATCCATCTCTTCTTTCGGTCTCGGCTCTACTCTGGTAGAGAGCCCATCCACCCACACCATATCCGCCACCCTTTTCCCTTTCTATTCCCAAAATCTATTCCCAGCACACTTACTACACCGCAGCCCTTCGGCGGGACGGAAGAACGGCTGCAATTAGACTTCTTCTTGAAAAAGGTGCTAATATCGAGTCGAAATCTGATAGTGGTTGGACGCCGTTGTATTACGCTGTTTCCGGTGAGAAAATAGCCGCAGTTCAGCTTCTTCTAGAAAAGAGCGCCGATACTGAGCCAGAATGCAATATCAGTAATGAGCCGTTATTATGTTACGCTGCAAGGAATGGGCAAACGGCTGCGGTTCGGCTTCTACTAGAAAAAGGGGCCAATACTGAATCGAAATCTAATCATGGTTTCACGCCGTTATTTTACGCCGCTCTGGAAGGAGAAACGGCTATAGTCCGACTTCTTCTGGAAAGGATTGTCGATCTCGAGACAATAGATAAATACGGGAAGACCTCTTTATCATATGCTCTCCGGGAACGGAAACAGGACGTAGTACGACTGCTCCGCGAGAAGGGTGCCCGCGAGTGAACCGGCGGAGATAGTGTGGGTTATTTTTCTGTGTCGGGAGATTATATAATGTGACGGAGCGGGTGATCAAGCCACCCACAAGCCACACGTGGTGTGGCTTGTGCCAGTCCATAAATCGCGCAGCGTGCTCGAGCTTCTTCTACTTTCTTTTATATAGTTTACATATACAGTTTCTGGTACAAGTTGTTCCCAGCAGTTTTCCTTCTAGGGAGGCGTAGCCTCCCTACCCTAGAAGTGCTATGGGCAGTGGCCAGCCTCTAGGGGTAGGCACGCGGCCTATTTCAATAACTAAGTTAGATTCATCGGATTTGTTATATCGGTAACCCGGGCTATATATATAGATGTCCCAGTTCTCTTAGGGCTTCAAGGGGGACAGGAATCAATTGATCTTTCTGTTGAGCCCTATAATAATATACCCGCCAGCCATAACGATATACCTATTTACTTTGGCTAAAGATCATGATATTTTGCTTCGCATAGTTTAGAAGGCCCCGGATGGAATAGGTATTTGTTTCATTTCTGATGTGTTACGTAATTTACGTCAAACATTATATCCCTTTGTTACTATATTCGCATACATGATCTTTTCCATATCCTGCCTGATTCGGTCATATTTACAGAGTGCTGCCGACCATAGACATTCAACATTATTAGAGCTTCCAAATATTGTCCGAGCCACGCCGACCGGCGGTACTACCTATACTGGCTAACTCGATACGTAGATGCCCCGGAACGCATTCCGAATATCTACATGGCCCATCCTTGGCTTTTATGGGTCTCGAGACTTTGGCTAGGAGACTGGTCGGGGTCCCAGCCCTAGCGAGTGACTTTAGGCCTAGACAACTACCACAAGAGATAGATAAAGAGCGAGTCGAGAGAAAGACTTCGAATACACAAACACCATCAATCGCGCACCCTCTCACGATTTTCTTTTTTTAGTAAAAGTGATTATGGGCGAGGGGAGGGGGAAACGTAAAGGACAGAGTGGCTGAACGTCGGCTTCAAAGCTTGAAATTAATCGTAGAAGGATATACTAGCGTAGAAGGCTTGACTGTATATGGTTCTCTAACCACATGATAATCATTAACACCTTCGTGTCTGAAGATGTAGTTTTGCTCTACTCATGGTATTATTACTCCGACTGGAGCGCTCCGAGTACAGGACGAACCTGAGTGTTCGCCTTACTGCCAGCTCTCTCTGGCGTGCGCTCCAGACGCTACGTTAAGGAGGTACCCAGGCACTGTAACAAGAAGGCACAATAATTTCACCCATATAGCTATACCCCCTGCTCACCACTTCCTTACTTCCTCGTCTGGATCTCTAGACGATACCGGGAAATGCGTAAGCATCAGGCAATGCCAAGATGCCACTCCCAACGCCGTTTAATGTCTCATCCTACAGACCGAAGCAACGTTGTCTAGGCAACGTATCAAGCGCCTCGGACCGGGTATTCTCACTTGATCGTCCGCCACAGCAGGACACAGTACATAGATCACACCGTGCCGCACCGCACCGCACCGAAAACCTCTCACTGGGGCCCACGGCCAGGGATAATAGGCGGCGGGGAGATCCTCGTGTCAAAGGCCTTCCGATCAACGATCTTGAAGTCGAACAGCTTGTCGAACTCCGTCTTGTAGCGCATGAGCTCCTCGTGTGCCTTGACGAGCTTCTCGGGCTGCCCGTCGTCGGCAACATACAGCTTGACGTTGAGCACCCACTTCTGCGCCGAGTCGACAGGCCGCAGGTCGTCCCACGGCGGCAGGTGCGGGATGGGGCGGCCCGGCGACTCGGGCAGGTGGTAGTATCTGCTCAGCACGATCTCGAGATCCCCCCTGTTGAACGAGTAGGTCTCTTGTATGAGCTCGTTTGTGTATCTATGAGGACTTGTTCAGCAAGTACGTTACAGCACGGGTGCAAGACGACAAAGGCGCATGGGTAAAATGAGAGTGCAGAAAACGACCAAGGAAGGAAAACGCACGTTTGCTTATTATCCATCAGCGCCTTAGGCAGGCCATGCATGAATGGAATCTCGATCTTCTTACGCGACGTGATGGGCGAGTCGATCTTTTTCTTGCGCGAGTTGATGGGCGGTTCGGTCCCCTTTTGCGACGTGGCGGACGGGTCGCGCAGGGGATCGATCTTTTTGCGCGGCGCGGTGAGCGAGTCGCGGAAGGGGTCGGGGAAGTCCAACCAGCGCAAGGTAGCAGGCAGGCGGGTGAAGTCCATGCTAGGGGAGGCGGCGGCGGCGGCAGCGTCCGCCCCGGCTGCGGGCGCCCTGCCGAAGTCTGTCTCGGGCGTGACCTCGTATGCGGCCTGCAGCACGTACGACGAGCGCTGCAGCTGCTTGCCGAGCTCTGTCCAGAGCTGCTTCTCCTGCGCGCGCGGCAGCACGGCGGGCGGGCTGGCAAGACCCCGCGGCTGCGCCTGGCCCGCGAAGAACAGCACCCGGTAGATGCTGCGGCGCGCCGTCATCCATGAGAGGCCCTGCAGCACCGCGCATGCTGTGTCGAAGTCGGCCTGCTTCACCGACGCGGTGAGGAAGAGCTCGTGCATGTTTTGACGGGACTCTGTGCTGTGACTTCGGCTGGAACGAGGTGAAATGAGATGAGACGAGATCTTCAGAAGTGTGTTGGCGGGGGTTGGCGACTCTGACGGATCTGACGTTACCTAACCCCTCGAAAAAGGTCGTTCTTATTTCGCGAAGAGATTCGGCATGGAAAATAAATCAACAGTCCATATTTGCTGTGGTTTTTTGAGTTTCTCCACAGTCAAAGACAAATGACTAGTAGGAAGTGTTGAAGGTAATGAGAGATGAAAGACGGATGAGTGAAGGCAGTACCTTGCTAGGAGTAGTCTCAGCGCTGATAGCACCTGGAGCCCCACATCAAAATTAAGGTTAGCTCCCGCGACGTCGAGATTGAGGTTGTCTACAGCCGTGGTGCATACACTAGCGCGGCTTCTGGGACATTCAAGCCTGCCAACTGGTTGGTCGGGCAGTTGCTGGTGAATTCAAGGGATTGAACGTACATTTCGCTTATGCCGGCCGGGCTCTTCTGCCGAGCCTGGTTGCCTATAACACGGCTTGTTATTGGTGCTTCTTGGCTATCAGTGTTCGCTATTGAATCCTTCACTCTGCAGGAACGAGCAATGCCAAGTGTCATTCCTTGCAGGACAAGATTTATATAAATAGACTAAATATCAATACACAAAAGAATAAAAAAAGCATTGTACACAAGCTCATTAATTAAGGATCAACTAATCATTTTAACCAGATAATTATTATATATTTTGATCCAGCCGGATCGGTATCAAGCAGCAATCAATCGTCTCAACAACATGGTACTTTGCTTACAGCATACTTACTGGCAAGGTATTGCCAAGTAATCCATGCATTCCCCACGTTTCTCTTCCCCAAAATCAATCCGAGGAGCTTGGTTCTGAAGTGTCTAGATGACTCTTCCCTTGACCTGCTTGAAATCCTTAAGCTTAATGTCCCGCCAAGCGATAACACCAGCAAGACCAAGAACCGTGATCGTGGTCGCGGCAATGAACATGTTCTTGAGGGCGTCGTCGTAAGCCATGGTGATGGCCTTGTGCGTCGCCGAGCCAACTGGGTACGAGATCTGCGTGGTCAGGTCACCATAAATAGCGGCAAAGTTGGCCTTGGATTCCTCGGGCAAGTATTCCATCAGCTTCTGAGGGAAGACGCCCGTCCAGATGGCACCGGCGACAGTGCCGCCGATACCGCCACCGACGCTGGAGAACATGCCCTCGACGGCCAGGACCACGGCAACCTGCTGGTGGGCCGCGGCCGCCATGATGGCCACCTGCTCGCAGATGACGCAAGCACCGCCAGCGAAGGCGTAGATGATCTCCACGAAAATGATCCACCCAAGGTTGGTTCCGGCATGACGGAACTGAATCAGCAGGCCGATGGCAAGGATCGTCACGGGCACACCAAAGTACAGCGCAACCCACTTGAAGCGGCCAGTGCGGCGGATGGCGAGGCCCACAGGGATCGAGAAGAAGCAAGATCCCAAACTATAGATGTTGCTGATATATCCCGTCTGCCATACCGTGGTTCGGAGGACGACCTGCAGGAAAGACGTGAAGTAGGCCGTCCAGATGTAATATTCGATGAACAAGACAGCGGCGAGAACACAGGATCCGAGGACCGTGCGGTCCTTAAGGAGCTCCCAAGGCATGTATTGGACCGGGGCGTAGTACTTCTCCCAGGCGACGGCCAAACCGAGGAGGACGATACCAGTGACGATGAACGCGATGGTGAGCGGGTCCCTCCACCCGTATTTCTGGTACGAGTAGATGCTGAACGGCAGAAGGAAGAGCGTGAAACCGGCCGAGAGCAGAATGAGGCAGACGATGTCGAACTCCCAGAAGTAATGTCTGATAGACTGGAAGACGGTTCTGCCACTCTTCTGGCGGACGAGGATTCCCTGCTTCACGGCCTTGCGCTGATTCCATGCGAACAAAAAGTAGAGCGGTAGGCAGACAACTGGAGTCACGATGGCGAAAATGCCGAAACCCCATCTCCAACCAACGGTGGTGAGAACGCTCTGGGCGAGAGGGCCGGTGATCCAGACGGTAGCGATATAGGGCGAGCTGGTGTAGGCGAGCACCAAGCCTCGGTTCTTCAACGCTGAGGTATCGGCGATGAAGACGGTAGTGGCGTAGGAAATTCCGTTATATCTATAGGTATAGTACCACACGTTAGTCGTTGTCATTTACCCCTTGGTGAAAAATGAGATGCTTCTTTAAGCGTTCATACCCAACCCAGTAGAAGATTTGTGCAGCGGCGTATGTTTGCACGTTATTGCAAGCTGCCATGAGGACAAGTCCAAGAACCATGAAGCACATGGTGAGGAGATATCCCTGCGGACGACCCCAAACGTCGAGAATCTTGGCTAGTGCGAGCTTAGATACACCTCCAATGATGTTAGCCGCAACACCTGTTGTGGCTGTCAAAGAGTGTTCCTGGAAAGCACTGGTTACGTAGGGGGTCAACAGGCTTCCCATGCCCTGCTGTATCGCATCAACAAAATAGATGAGCCAGATGCTGTATAATCATTAACATCTATCACATGCGTGCTCAGGGTACCTAGTAAGCATACAGAAAATACGCGAGGTACAGATCGCGCTTTGTCCACACCTTGGTGATGGCCTCGATGTTTTGGACACCGACTTGGGCATCTTTGTTGATGGAATCATCGTCTCCATCAGCCTCTGGAGAAGCCGGTCGTTCGGTGGGTGAGCCGACTTCCTTCTTTTCGGACAGAGCGGCTTCGTTGTCGCTGGGGACAGGAGCGGTCTCCTCGGCCACAATTTGCTCCTGGGCAAGAGCGGTCTTAAAAAGACTCCTCATCGTGAACGTTTGGTGTAGAATTGGAAGAAATTGACTGAAGCCAAGACCACGAGTGAACCTTGGAAGGATGAAGACCAAGGATACTGGTGTAGGAAGCCCGGAGTCCAGGGAGATATTTAAACACCTACCCGGGGCACCAACCGTCTGCACGGGCGAGCATGGTCGTACCGTATACCTACCTATCGTGTGGAAGGCTGGTGAGTGGCGCGATCTTGGTACTGGACCAGACTCGACCTAGGCCCTTTGTCGTACCCAGCTAAACCTTGGACGACCCTGCACAAGGTGGAGATGCTGCGTATCTTACCTAGATGTAACCAGGAAGTTTGTATGTCGGCATCCACCGCAGGATCGCCGGACCCATGCATGCATGCAAGCCATACGCGTTAAAAACGGCTACCGTTCCCCAAATCGGATGACCCCGACTAGCACCCGAGCATGTGAGGGCCTTTACCAATACCAATGTAAATAGAAGGAATCAGTGTACGGAGAAGGACCCGCCTTGCACTCGAAATCGGCCCATTCCCTTATTCGACCCGTCTATATAATGGAAATTCCTGCACGGATTAATGTTTTCAAGTCTCTCCTCTACTCATCAAACTATTCCGCCATTTCCGAAGATAGAGAAGCCAGCAGGAGACGTAAGGAGAATACAGAGTAAGAGTCGTTCAGCTCCGTGGATTCTTGTCCCCCCATGGACAGGGATCATAGGTCGAGCAACTAGCGTGGGTCTCATGATGAAAATTTTATCAGATTGATCAGATTGATCTGATTGATAAGATAATTTGTCTAGCGAATCCTTAGCCTGGAGCGTAACGCAACTACTCGACCCAGAAAATATGGTGGAGCTGAGGCATTACTGTCTGCCAGGGCCACTGCTATTGGAGCAAATAACAATGCTCATTTCCTAATGCAGTGAAGACGGGTCCGAAGACGGACCTCAGACGGGGCCTGTTGAATTGCTGGACCCGATGACTTGGTTTAGGGTGTAAGTACCTCGGGTGTATTTGCGTGCTAGTAGGATTAATGAGAAAAAGAAGAAGAAAAAACGGGCTTGGCTGAGCCAAAAAGTCAGTAGTCTGGATATTATTAGCTTTACGACGATGGGTAGTGGGAAGGCTCGTGGCAAAGGCGTTGGTTTCCTCAATTATTGATGGGGATATCACGTTAGCCGGCCTCTAGAACCAATCTAGCTTTTGCTGCGAGCCCGTTTTGGATAGAAAATTACGTCTTAATACCATGAGGTCGTTTACTATTGCACGCTGTAAGTAAAGGAAGTGGGCTGGGAAACATGAGGGTGTCGGGTCTAAGTTTTGAGGTTACAAGAGAGAACAAGGAACAAGGAACAAGGGAGATCATCTGGTGGCAAGAGAAGGATAGAATGCGTCCAGACGAGCCCTACATACATACCATCTGGTGCCGTATGATCAGTCCTGGCCGACTGCATCAATTTGATATTCCCGCGCCTGTGGAGTAGGGTGAGGATTTCCGCGCACACATCCTAAACTAGTATCATGAGCGAGAACATTGGAGGCGTCAGGTGGTGTGCATCCATTTTTCCAATGCGAGAGAGAGCAAGATGTATAGCATAGCGCGGCATTGCTAAAACAACTAGTATGCCGTTAATAGTTGGATCTAATGTAAAGCATCGCGATATTCGAGCGGAGGCCCATTAAAAATAGCGAGCAGTACGTGTTGTTCTGCAGCCGGTATGGATAGACGGCTCATGGCTTGCTCTTCATGTACTCCATTTTGCCGATCTTGCCATGGAAAACAGAGTCACCGAGTCTCCAGTGTAGACACCAGTAAGTACTTGTTAATGTGAGCCACGCTTAGTTGCTCATAGGCGACGTGAGGTTCTAATTGCCTTACTAACACGAATAATGCGTGGGCAGTACTGCGTGGGGGTTTTGACGGTAATTGACCAGGTGGCTGATCCACCACCACCTGGCAGTAAACGAAACTCGCAGTTGCCCACCCTCCGCGCAGACCGGCACGTGATCTTCAATTCAACGGCCAATGAGCTGAGACCACTGCTCAGTCGCCTCGAACATTTTCTTAGCAGTCGAGCTAGCCGTCGAGTCTGTCGTCGCGACATCGCCGTCTACGTCAATCTAGCCTACGATTCGCATAACCTCACAATGTCTGCGGCACAGAGGCCCATTCGCCTCCCACCACTGAAGACTCTGCGTGTGCGGACTCCTAACGGCAAACCGGAACGTCCCTGCATGGCCATCATGTCGTCAGTTCTCTGTAAGGCTGCCCCGAGATGCCACTAGCGAGCACGCGCCAATTAAACTATACGAGACACTGGCACGGTCGTTCTGTGATTATTACACCTTATGGAACTTGTTCACTAACTTTCATCCTTCTGCAGCATGTTGGGCCTCCGCAGGCTACAGCACAACAGGATGCGCCCAAGTCGAGCAGGCCCTGCGAGCGTGCATGGACGGACCACCGCCCCCGGTGCCCCGCAAGAGCGAAGTCAATTACCACCTTTCACGGTTTAAGGATAGGCTCACATACTCGGAGAAGAAGAGGAAATGATCAGGATGAACAAAAGATGGACCATTCCCCACGCAAGCTAGTGGTTGAATTGGGGACAATCGATTTGCTCGACGATATCATCGCTCGCATACTACCCATACCGGGATACCGGCGTCCGGCGTCCGGGCGAAGAAATTTCCACGCCCATTACTTCCTATAACATCGTCCTGAATCTACGCTGGACCATGTACGGTACGGATGGGGGGATAGACGAATAGAAGGGAAAACGAACGTATGCACGTGGTGCTACGGAGGGACACTGCCGAATTGCTCACACCGTTAAAGACGATTCCGCGGTACACAGTTCGTCCGTTTAAAGGACCACAACGCCTTGTACCATATACACCAAGAGGACGACCACTCATGTAAATATCAGACATCCAGCCAAAAATTTGATCATATATACAAATTCAGTACTTGTCCCGTTCATGCTTAACATAGGTAGCTTCTCCCAAACACCTATGTACCCACTCACTCAACATCACACCTAGCAGAGACAAGGCAAATGCAAGCTCTGGTAGTTACTGCACGTCTTCCCGGAGGGGACATCACTGCCCGTCTGGAGGTAGACTTGCCAGTAATCGCCGCTTCCGACCTTGCAAACGAGAAAGTTGAGCTGTCTGCCCCACGCGCTGCTAGTCCCCGTGATGATGGTGTCGCCCTCGAGGGCCCAGCCCGGGGCCGCCGTGCCGGCGCTCGCCGAGAGCGTCAGCGTCTTGTAGGACGTGGTGTCCGCGCCGACGGTCAGGTACGCGCTGCTGTTCGCGCTCTGGATCGCCCCGCTGCCGATGTTGAAGTACTCGCTGGTCCCCTCGGGGCCCATGACGGGGATCGTGGCTATTTGTAGTAATAGAGGATTAGTGGAGGATGCGAGATGTCTTCATTTGCCGCTCTGCCGCTCTGCCGCTCTAACGTTTACTGGCCCCTTCCCCGTAAAGCAAGAGAGAAAGGAGAGGGAGAGAAGAAGAACTCACGATCTTGCGGATAGGCCTGCAGGTAATAATGGAAGATCGGCGACGACACGCCCCGGATCTGCTCCGGCTTCGCCAGCACCCCGGCGGAGGGCGTAGCCGCGAGGGCGAAGGCGAGGAACTTGCTAATACACGAGCGCATAGCGTACTGTTGTAATAGACGAACGACGACGGGAACGGGAAGAAGAACAAGGCCTGAATTAATATGACGTAGACGTTCTGCCCAAAAATACACTCGTAAACCAAAGCGTTCCTAAGTTTCGTGAGTTATGGTAGTGAAGATCGTTAAGTGGTATATATATCCAATCCCCACAGGATACTCCCGGCCATGCAACAGCCACCCAGAGCAAATTCCGGTAGAACCACCAACGAGCGTGGCCAATGTAATCGGGGCCCTAGTTCCGCGCCGTGATATACATACATTCATTGCAGAGCCGCCGAAGCCAGGTCGACGTAGATCGACTGCAATAGGAAATACGCGGAGGGTCCGCGCCCGTCCCCCAATTAGCCACCATTAACCATCGAAGAAATGAGACGGTGTCAGAACGCGTGCAGCGAACGCTTCCAGAGTATTAGAATCCTTCCGTGTCGTGGCTGAAGAGTAAGATCCCACGTGGTTGGGTATGATTACATGTGTTTTATAGCCATCTTTTATATCCAGATCGGAATCTTGCACGGTCGACTAGGCGAGCAGTGATAAACATAAACTAAGATAATAATTATGATTTGGAGATTATGTCGACTGCCCCTACGTGTATATATAATCTACAAGGAAGTGTGTGGCGCTTCCCGAGACGGTTGTGAAGCCCACGAAACCGACCGGAGCCTAGGCCTTCATTGAGCTACACTTGTCGTGTATTTCGGACAACTGAGCTCTCTCAACTCAAACTATCGCTTGTTCTTCTTGCTGTAGAAGATGCACCAACTATTATTTAAAGTAAAAGAAGACCCCACCGCCTTCCTATAACTAGCGCCATACACGTCAAAGGCAGTCAAAACAGGAGAACAGAATATTCCAATGCCGCCTACATTGCCATAACTCCGATTCATGCAAGTGAGGAGAGAAGCCACCTGCCTCAACAAGTGAATTCAACCACCTGGTAGTCCAGCGGCCACGTTGGCCACAGTGGTAACATGTGGGCGGGGAATTCTCTCCGAAGAAAAGTGCATCGCAGTAGATTTGCCCAAACGGCAGTTGATACCTATCGAGGCCGAACTGAGATGGCTAGGAATCTTGGAAGGGACTAGGGCGGACGCTGCTCGGTTAAAAAAACAAACCAAGCGGGAGGGTCTAGGCCAACATCTGATAGTCGCAATATGTCCAGAGAATAGCAAAAAAGCGTCAAATGAGTGTCGTGGGAATTCAAGGCGGGAAAAACAAAGAGTGGTATCGATTGATGCTTATCTAAATGCGGGCGTCCGAACAATCATCTGGTATCGGGGTCTTTCTAAAAGAGAAATGAGATGGCGACTGGGTATAATTTGTGGAATATGATAGTGTTAAGTCTGAAGGCGACGCGTCTTCGTCCGCGTTCTGGCGTTTAGCTCATGTCGCCAACACAGAAAAGCTCTATTTCACCAACACCGTTGGTGTACATGTTACTCGCGCCTTCACGCCACTCGAGGAAGGCTATTTGGATGTCGTCATCACTCTCAATGGTCACTAAATCGCCGTCTTCGTCGCGATATTTCAGCCTTAAATTGCCCTTGCTAATCGAACTATTCGTGAAACGAGCAAGCTTGCTGTCAATACGATCACTGAGAGACTGATAGGTGATGTGGAAAGGAACGACGAGCGTCACATAAGTCCCCGTGTCGCAGTTGACTTTTACTCTCAGCTGTGTCGGGATTGGCAAGTCGTCGCTGGCAAGAGGATTCCCTGGAGTGGCGCTACCAAGCGCTGATGGTACTATTTGCCGTCCGTCAAGACTGAGAGGTTGCGGCACCGTTGGGTTGGAGGCAGACGGAGTAGCCTGTCGAGGGTAGATAGGTTGGGTCGGGAACTGAGCCATTGTCCCACCATACTGACCAATTTGCTGAGTTAAGCGCTCCCGCTGAACACCCGGACTCTGGGTGTTGGCCCGTATTGGGAGATCTTGTCGTGGAGATCCAGTTTGAGACCTGGGGATACTGGAATCATGGGCCGGATGAAGATGAGGTGGGATGCCCGGGACTGCAGGTACAGGGGTGGTAGTATTAGCTCTCCGTGCATTTTGTCCGTTGATATCGGGTGTACTATATGACCGGCTGCGTTGTTGCTGGGCCAGTGTTTGTTGTGAGGCCATTACTGGCATAGATGGTCCCCTTGGGTTCCGCCCGTTGATAGGAGTAGGTCCGTCTCGCGAGGGTGCCCGGGGCATGGCTGGAGCCGTATATCGATTGGTATCTCTGTCTTCCCACCCGCCTTGCGGTGTGGAAGTCCGAGGAAAAGGATACTGACCATTTTGAGTTAACATAGTGCTGGCTGTACTAGTTCTCGACGATGCGGGTGAATCCGCAGTAGGTGAAAAATATGATTCCCCTCCTCGAGGTACAGGGGACTGCGCGCTGCCTGTCTGCACACTGAGCTGCCTTGGGGGAGCTGGGAGCGGGAACTGGGGTGGCGGCGCTCTAGCTAAGCTAGCTAGTGATTGGGTGCTATCAGTAGTCACTGACCGGGCGCGGAGACTATTGCTCGAGGTATTGCGCGCCATTACCCCCCCGCCTGAGTTTGAGCTGCGCCCAATGTTTGGAGATGACACTTGATTTAGCGACGGTTGTTCGTCATCATCGTCATCATCGTCGTCCTGTTGAACATATGGATTCTCTATGTTATTAACGTTCCTCATCCAGGTGAAATCAGGGGTAGGCTGCTCAGGACTTGTTGTCGAAGCGGTGACATTGTCTTTCCGTTGAGCGTCGAGACCAGCGGCCCACTTCTTCATCGTTTCCTCATTTGTGAATTTGATGACGAAATTCTCAACGCCGGGATCGCCTTTCCACCAGATTTGTACAGTGTATGAGCCTGTATAGGGCTTGTCAGGACAGTACTTGATCGTCTTCAAAATCGGGACATACCTGGCTTGGCGAACGAGACAACTTCGGTAACATTCGTCATGAAAATTCGGCCTTTAAGCTGTAGCTTATTATTCTTGTTTCGAGCCTTGGAGATGGATTTGTTCTTGTCCTTCTTATCCTTGCCCTTATTCGGCTGGACTTCCTTGCAACATAGGAGGATGCATTCGAAGAGATAAATCTCATACTAAGAAATTAGCTAGTGCATAGTGGGATTCTGGGGATTTGGTTCAAGGGGCGTACATCTTTCTCTTGGTCACTGCGGCCTGTTATTACTGTGTATACGCCGTGAAGGAGCAGTTTGCCGAATTGATCAACCTTATGGTTTTTCCAGTCATCCACTCGAAACTTAAGTTCCTCCAACGCTTCTTCT
Organism: Nemania abortiva; assembly: GCA_022578505.1. Taxonomy (NCBI): domain Eukaryota; kingdom Fungi; phylum Ascomycota; class Sordariomycetes; order Xylariales; family Xylariaceae; genus Nemania; species Nemania abortiva. The sequence continues at coordinate 26,587 of MU392761.1, read as the reverse complement.
AGGAGATCACGGTTGACCGCTTCATCAGCCTGCTTGAGGACCCGCTCCGCGGCCTCAATTCCATTTATGAGATCGGCCCTAGTTTCCGAGTCTGTGACATCTCCCTTCTTAAGTAAATCCTACGCGAAATTAGCGGACATGTGCTTGCCACGTGAATAAAATTTACACACCTTGAGTAATAGAGGATACTTAGCTAATCTCTGCATTGGCTTTAGAAGGAACCCATCCAGCGTATTGAAATCACAGGCAACGGGATGTTCCACTAGTTGGATCTTGTCGAATACTTGATTTGCCGTTCTTGCCGCTTTTCGCTGGTTTGCAATAAACGGTTGATAGATACCAAACCCTTCTTCGTGCATGATAAATGCCGAACCCCATTGTTGGGCTGTTTGTGGCATCGAGTTTGTAGTCTCGATCCGAATGAGAAATTTTCGCTGGAAGTCCAGTATAGAATCCAGGTTCAAAAATATTGAATACGCCGTATCCCCAGGAATAGTAGTCTTGCCCATCAGGCATTTCTTTAAATCATGTAGATTCTCCAAATCCTGTACATACTTGCGCTCGGTATCGACAAGTTCACGAATGACATGGTCGCGGTACGTCATTTGTGCTGTTGGGGCTTCGAGACCACCGTCCTCTGGATAAGGTTGGAGCTGGAGTAGGTGGCCGCGTTGCTGGGCTATGTCTAGGACATGATTGATTACTTGAATGACCTGACGAGATGTAAGTATGACTATACTAGCTGCAGCCTAAAGCGGGCACTGGAGTTAGGAGAATGAGTTGGGAGCAAACGCACTTTCACAAAGCCTGTTGTATCGGTGTTCATTAAATCCGAGACGATAAAACACTCCGCCGCGGGAATTTGCAACTGCCGCAGACACGCATCGATGAATTTGAACGTGGTGGCCTTGGGTCGTCGGGCAGGATCTTGGGTAATCTCGCTAAGGTTGAAAGGTACTTCGGGTTTAATAGAATTATATATGATGAGCAGCGGCTCGCCAATCCTAAGTAGGTTCCAGAGAGATTCGACGGGGTTGTAATCACTCGACATAGCATCCTGCTCTATAAGCTGTAGATAGCCTTCAAACCCAGGCACCTTGGCTAACCGCTGCTTGAGCGACACGCAAATCTGATATAGTGATCTCGAGGCGTCGGCTCTTTGGTTAATAATGTTGGCAGTGGCCATGACGCCATTCGCGGGAACCACAGTGGTGGCCGAGGCCATGGATCCTAGCGAGGTTGTCGAGGCGGAATTGACTGCCGTAGAGCCGGAAAGATGACTGGCCCTTAGGCTGGTCATTGTGGAGGGGCCGCCGTAGGTGTTGTTGGCAGGGAATACCGGGGCCGTATTCGTCCTTAGGAGAGCCGGTGCATGTGCCATGGCAGATCAACCCATTCGATTGCACAGTGTTGGTGGGGGGAGAGGTCCGAGGCGCCGAGCTCAAGCAAAGCACAGAGCGGTCCGGTGGATGGAGGGGGTTGTTGTCTAGGAGTTGTGCGGTGTGCACCCGTGCTCCGCAGTCGAGGTGGGGTCGGCGGTCGAGATGATTTGGTGATGGTTATGAGTTCGGAGGGCAGAAGCGAATTCCAATGTGCCCTCTGTCGTCCCCTGTTGATGATGGTGTGGGCTGTATTGGCCGTGCTTTGAGTCACGAGGGGCGCCCAGAGTGCTGGAATGTTTGGAATCTTGCTTGGGTACCCGCAAGCTTGGGGGGTGGATGGCCCGTGTGGTCGCGATGTGCGATATGCCTCAGCTTCCCAATGCCCCAGCAGTCAGAGCTATCGGTTTGACGCTTTGTGACGCGGGGCTCTCCCTCTCTGTCTTTTTTTCTTCTTTCTTCTCCTTGCTTGCAATCGGCTGTGCAAACTTGGCGAAACGACTGGGATAATTTCTTTTGCCCCCGCAGCAGTGGAACTCGAGTCGGGAGATTATATATCTGTCGGCGCCCGCAACACTGGCTATTCGTGGGGTCGGTGACCGTATGCTATGCTCCTGAGCCCAAAATATCGCTGTCGCAACTTGTTCAAATGAAGACGGAGCCCCAAAACATGGTATAATTTGTGAGTAGAGTGTCTAAACGTGTATGCCGTAGGGTCGGTGCGGGAGGAACGGTTGGAGCCAGACGGAGACGGAGGCTTCAAATCGACTGGTATGGGTATAGTGCTGGCGTGGAGAGAGCGGATGGGTATCAAAGTTGTTCGCGCTATCGTGTCGGTCGAGTGTCGGCGATGTCGTATTTCTTAGCCCTTGAGGTGAGACATATGATAGCCACAAAGACGATTAGGTAGGAAATAGTCGAGACAGTTGGCGTGGGAAAAAAGAGAGGGACGAGGTTGTAGGTAGTAACAGGCAGGGTAGGTATTAGGTAGGTAGGCGGTAGAGATAGGCGGTTAGGCGGTAGCGGTAGGCAATCGTCGTGGTGGTGGCGGCGGCAGCGTGGTTTGGGGGTGGGCTGGTTCTATACAACTACCAGGTATAGGTAGAGAGGCGGGTCAGCAGCAACACTAGGGTCGGGCTCTGGTGTGATGCCCATTCATTATCCACCTGAACAACCCCCCCTTTCCCTTGTCAGGCCTTGTCTCGGTCTCCTTTTCGCTTTGTGGGGACTTGCAACATCCTTGATAGGCCTGACAGGTACTTCAAATCAGTGTATCGACGCTCGTGTATCTTTTCGTTTGCATGTACTTATCCCATTTGCTTTTGTACTGGATACGATCAAGTAGGACGGTTTGGTATTGGCTATTACATTTTCACGTCTCTTCTACATAACGAATGATGGGAATTCCAGTATTTGGCCTTTTCCCGATTCTCTCTAGCCGGAGGTTGGTTCATAGAGTGTTCAGCCGAAGATGCTGACGATGATGATGGTTGGTATTATAAGACAAAGACCATGGTTCGTATGTTTGCATGACATTGTTGCTGAGTAGCGCATGTCCAATGCAACTCGAAGTGGTGCTCCCTTATTCCCGTAGTACTGCATATATGATATAAGTGATTGCCTACCGTCGTAATGGAAGCAAGCTCCCTTTCCGGTCCAACTAGAATCCATTTCCCCTTGCTCGATGTTTGCTTAATGCTGCTCTATGCCGATAACGAAGCCTAACTGCATGAATTTGGTCATCACTTTAAGTTCGTCCCTACACATCGCGGACATCTACCCGTATGTATGGTACTGATGGTCTACATGCCGAGGTAGCATCATGTAGGGTTGTGCCGGCATAATTCATGGTTGCTTGGAGACCACTTATAGTAAGTATCCTTCTAAGCACAGAATATAAGCATACCTACTTGTACCGTCTAGTCCAGAGATATGTGTGATTTTAATCCCTATTTTAACCTGCCTACTAGGTATGTAAATATGACTGTGATATGGAGTCTTGCTACCTAGTTTCGGCACTAAGGAGATCCATCGTCTCCGTATCGAATATCTATCTAGCAAGTCGGAAGCAACAAATTGAGCTGGGCATTGATCTGCGTATGGGATGTTTCAAATACCCAAGAGAGTGTGCTGCCGACACACTGGATGTAACTCATCCGCTAACCCAAAAGCCGATGGGATCGCCGTATGGGCCATCGTGATGCTAAATCAACGGTGTAAACTGCTGACTACCTACCTACCCCTTTGGACGTACCGTAGTGTATGCCTCACTCACTACTCACTGCTCCGCTCATGGCTCTGCTGACCGAAGACCCAACTTACCTACGTTAATCTCTTCTAATTTCTAATTCTGCGGAACCCGACAGGAGGTCCTGGTGAGCATAGTTAGTCCAACAATGCTCTCCCCTAGTTAGGCTTTCTATGTAGGCGAGCTACTTCAGTTGATCGGTCTGTATTGACAACCTGCCTGCACGACCATATCTTATCTCATGTGCTGCAGATTGTTTGTGAAAATGGGTACCTGGGGTATCAGAAGCAAAACAGATGCGAGAACCCCAACAGATCGCCATAGTAAATGGCCGGTCCAATTAACCTGATTTGGACCAATGAGTATTTAGACTACCAGTGCCGGCGCTTGCATTGAGTGGGCGTACCAAGATATGAGCTAGACTATAAGCAGCGTCTAGGTAAGAGGTATCTAGTATCTATGTAGATGGTGCTACTAACCTTTCCTACCGCTCTTTTGACTCGTACATGGCGGCAGTCGCAAGGCGGTCAAAGCCAACAATGACTAAAGATAACTCTTCTGGATTCTTTTTACTTGTACTAAACGGATAACTATACCCACCGTTTCCTAGAGTCCGAGGACCGTCCCGAGATCGTGTTTCTAACATGCTCTCGGGAATGCAGGGAACACCCGAGTCTAGACAAGGTTAAGAAACGATGCATGATGCAATGGGTGATATTTTAAGATACCACTGGGTAGCTGCAGAGAGGTTTACTACGTATTTATCCTCATCTAGGCCGACCTATGTACCTAGGTGCCTACATATCTACCTACCTACATCTATTATACGATTAGATAGATTACCTATATACTAATCCCAGTTGTATGGACAGCAGATTACATATTGGCACAACTATACAAACCCAATACTTTATGTTCTAGTGAAGAATGGCTTCTCACCGTTGCGACGTTGCTCTGTATTTCCAGTACCGTGTACCGTGGAAATAACTAGATAGGTGAATCTATGAGAGGATATACTTGTTGTGCCCCTATATACTACTTACCTAGGTAAGAATACCGTTTATTCAAACCAGGAAGGCATTGTAATCTCCACGTGGGTGACCGCCGCAATGTTACGATTCAAATATAGATGCTTCTCGGTGGTAAGCAGGCATCTAGTTACGTACTTATGTAGGTCAGATGCCCTATTATTCATGACGAGGTATTGGGCACCCTAGCAGCAGCACCACCACCCTCCAAGCATGCTCTGACCCCCCATTGGTTGTTTCTACTCGCCATCCCAGCGCCGTTGTGGGAAAACAAAGCGGAAAGGGTGGCACAGGATATTCTGTGATGCTTCTATTCTTCTATACATGAGTGCACAATCCTACGATTCCGTCCCATATACCTCTTACACCGTGAGCCACTCGCATGTTTACAATTAACCTTAAAACGGCCGGTTCATGCGAGTGAGCACGATGATCCGTCAAGAACTTCGGCACGGCTAAGGGACTTTGTTTCAAGGGCATAGTACGTGAGCTCCTAGCTACTACATATCGGTTGAAGCGTGTGGGAGATAATGTCCCCTTATGTCAGAAGAAAGGGGACACCAAAAGCTGAGCCTAGCGCTAATAAAATTCAATCCTGACTGCAGCATATTTGTGAATTAATAGATCCCCCTATGGCTATGTATAGGTCTTGTTCAACTTGCTTGCACATGGTGTATTGAGATAGTTGGTCGCCAGCCACTCTAAAGATAGGCCTCTGCTATATCCCGAAACCTGCTACCTATACCTTTGTCTTCATAGGTAGGACGGCGACTTCTACCTAACTGCACATGCACAGTAATATGCACTAGATGGCCTCATAATCCAAGTATTAAAGCTGACTCCATTTCACTATTTCTATCAACTACTCATACTATGTAGACAGAAACGGCGTCATCTCGCGTGACCACAGAGATATCCCAGGGTCTATACCATCTGTCTTTAACAATAGATATCTGGGTTTTACAATACTAAATAGTAAACAAATATTCTATGGACTATAACTAAATAAAGACTACCTACCTGTAGGTGGTAGTATTTAGGTGTTGCTTTGGGTACCTAGATACTTCTTATCTACCGGCCGGCAGTGTCAAATCTAAGCCTGTCAATCTGCCACGCTAAAAGCTCCCGACCTCTCAGATAGCCGTACCCTGTCGTGGGGCGCCTGGAGCCTTGCTAGGTATCAACTACAGTGGACAGTAGGACGCAGCACAACGGCTTGATACCTACCTGGAACACCCAAGTCCCACATGGGCGCACGGGGGGATTCAACGTTGTTGTTCCTTCCCTTAGGAAAGAGGTAATTAACTAGTAGGTACCTAGGTAGTTATACAAACAACAAACACAACAACACCTACAAGTGCTCCCCCGATTCTATCACAAGACCGCGTCGGTCTTGTTGAATTCATTTTTGTTCACCGGTGCGATGCTAGAATCCTGATGCGCGCCTATCCCTTCCTCTAGGTAACTCTAACACTCGAATCACCGTCGACGCCAAGGCCTGGCCAAACAGATCTAACATACACGCCCAATAGCGGACCTCGCGTGCGAGCGCATAAGCCTGGTCGGAATTCAATTGGTCTCATAACCTGATAATTCGCTGCTATCCCTACCTGTCGTTAGCGGGCTCTGCGGGGGGGTTAGGTTGCCGCCTGCCGCCTTACCTTGCCGCCTTGCCCTGCACCCGGTCCTGCGCCTCTCGTCTCGCCTCATCTTATTCAACCACCGCTCCTAAACCCGATCCGATAGAAGGCAGACACCCCGAAGCGCCTTCAACCGACCGCACCGAAGCCGCAGCACAGCACAGCACAGCACACCAGAAGTAGTAGCGGCTATGGAGGCCTTCTCTCCAGCCCAGGAGCCCGACGAGGGCTATTCCGAACACCCCCTCAACACCTCCGCTTCGGGTAGTATGCAAGACACCACCGCCGTAGCATTACGGTCGTCCGCTGAACTTCCGGCCTGGCTGGCGGCGCAAATGCCCACATTGACCGTGCAAGAAAAGAAACGTAAGCCGACGGAACTGTTGTCCTCCAGCTCAGCGTGGCATGGCGCTTACCAATGTGAACAACAGATCTCGCTATGCTTATACTGAATGAACTCCCCACTACGGTCATTGCGGACATCGTCATGACCCAACTCAACCCACGTCTCTATATCAACTTTGTGCACTATTTACCGCCCGAGATCTGTCTAAAAGTCCTTGGGTACCTAGATGCAGAATCCCTCATCTCTGTAGCCTTATGCTGCCGGGGATGGTACGAATTAGCTTCGGACCGGAAGCTATGGGAGAAATTATACTATCTTGAAGGCTGGGTGGCCCTTCTTTCCGAGATTGCGCGAGCAGAGAAGCGGATGAATGAGAGCTCTGCAGCCTCTCAGATGGACGCTCGGAGGGTTAGGTCGGTGGAAGGCAGCAGTGTTACGAAGAAACGAGCCATATCCGACCCGGCACCCGAAGACGAAAAAAAGGACGAGGATGACTACGAGATGATTGATGCAGATACTGCGATGAGCCAAACGCACAGCGATACGCATATGTCAGGTATCAGTCTTTTTGGCGGGCCGCAGATCGACGCAGCCGCTTCCTCCCATACCAACAAAATTGTGCGAAATTTAAGCAGCCTAGTGAGCTCACCGAGCCCAATGCCGCGCTTAGGGGATGGGGCGAGCTCACAGCCTAGCAAGGGTAAAGGAAAGGCTATAACCGAAACTTATGCAACATCCCCGTCAGCTGAAGTAGATAACAGCTCATCAACATTACCTAAATCGACCCTATGGATATACGATTGGCGAGACCGGAGGTATAAGATTAGTTGGAAGTATCTGTACAGCATGCGTCGAAAGCTGGAGAGTAATTGGGAACGCGGCCGCTGCACCAACTTCCAACTCCCACATCCCGACCATCCCGAAGAAGGGCACAACGAATGCGTATACAGTCTTCAGTATGACTCGGAATATCTCGTCAGTGGCAGCCGGGACCGCACTCTACGCATTTGGAATCTCCAATCGAGGCGCTTAATGCGCCCGCCTCTGACTGGCCACCACGGATCAGTCTTGTGTCTACAATTTGATTCTGACCCAGAAGAGGACCTGATTGTCTCTGGAAGCAGTGATTCGGACGTTATATTGTGGAGGTTTTCGACAGGTGAAATTCTCCAGCGCCTCAAGAGGGCTCATAGAGAATCGGTGTTGAATGTGAAATTCGACAAGCGCATTCTAGTAACATGTTCCAAAGATAAAACCATTAAAATTTTCAACCGCCAGCCCCTACGGCCAGGTGATCTAGGCTATACCGATCCCCAGGCAGTCGGACCAGTCCCGGTAAATCTCCGGAACTACGGATACGACGACTCACCTTTGAACCAAATGGCCATCACGCCGCCTTACACAATGATCGCTTCTTTAGAAGGCCATAACGCTGCCGTCAACGCCGTTCAAATATGCGATAGAGAAATTGTGTCTGCTAGTGGAGACAGAAATATCAGGCTCTGGGACTGGCCCAATCAAATCGTGAAGCGAACATTCATTGGGCATAATAAGGGCATCGCGTGCGTCCAGTATGATGGACGGCGAATTGTGAGCGGTAGCAGCGATAACGAGGTCAAAGTTTTCGACAGCGAATCTAGCCTCGAGGTTGCAAGCCTACGTGCGCATAGTAATCTTGTCCGCACGGTCCAGGCAGGCTTCGGTGACCTACCTTATAGTCGAGAAGAAGACCAGCTAGAAGCGAGGGCAGTCGAGAAGGCGGCCCGCGATGCGGGTGCCCTCGATGAGGAGAACAGACCAAGCAGGCGCCGTACTCACAATAGTAACGCTAATACCGGTAGCCGCCGCCCCGAAGACATTACGGGGTATGGAGGAAAGCTACCCCCTGGTGGCGGTGGTGGGCCATATGCTAGGATTGTCTCTGGTTCGTATGATCAGAGCATTATCATTTGGCGTCGAGATCGAGAGGGTGTTTGGAAAAGCGCACATGTTCTTCGGCAAGAGGAAGGAGCTGCAGCAGCCCTGAGGCAAAATTCAGGGACTTCGGCTTCATTGGTTCCGCGCCGACCATCCCCAGCAGCTGCCAACCTCGTTCACACCTCGAGCCATCGAACAGATCAGACAAGTGGAAATCAGCCGCCCCCTCAAACGGCCAGCGCACCCCCAACGCTCCAACGACCACCGCCTACATACACTCAAGTTGAGCATCCCATCCACGCCACAATCACGCCTCAAACCACGGCGTCTTACACTCAGATGATTGACGCCGCCGTTACCCAGGGGCCTGCTGCTCTTCATTCGATCTTAAACTCGTTCCCAACGATGTTAACTTACAACTCCCACATTCAAGCAGCCATCGATCGAGAGCCCGATGCACTACGACGTTCACAAATGCGGCAAGTTGTTAGCACTAGCCTCGTTCGGGCGCAAATTGCACAGAATAAGATCCAGGAATCCGTGCAACAAGCTCTAGCGTTAGAAGGAAGCTCGTCTTACACTCACCATACAAGTTCACAGGCGGCACCTCCGAGGCCGAGCCAGCCGCTGAGCTTAGCAGACCTCTTGAATGCAGACCCAGGCCCTTCAACGGTCTCTGGAACGGGCGCCAGCAGTGGCCCTCCGCCCACTATGATGCACAGTACGCATTTACATCAATCTCACCAACCACCCCCACAGCAGCCACCGTCGCAGCCATATGCTATGCATATTCACCAGCATGGCCAATCACAACCTATCCCCGTCTTGGCGCACGACGGGAATCATCATCAGGGTCATGGACAAGCGCAAGCACCGGCACCGGCACATCCCCAGGTAGCGGGTGATCCGCCGGCACACCCGCATATTGCGCAGGCAGACGCCAGCCCGGCTAGGATCTTCAAACTTCAGTTCGACGCGCGACAGATTATCTGCTGTAGTCAAGTTAGCACTATCGTCGGGTGGGACTTTTGCAATGGCGACGCTGAGCTCGAAGAGGTATCCCGGTTTTTTGGAACCGTGAAATAATACTATCTGAATTGGTAGTGTTCGCTTCGCTAGAACACCTTTTGCTTCAAGCGATTTGTTAAACAAGAGGTCATAAGTCAACATGATGTGTTATAGACCCAAGTTAGGGCGGTAGATTCTTAAGGATACTCATACTTTACGGTAGAGAAGTAAAGGGTATGGGTATCATCAGCGGTTTATTATTTTTTTTGCAAATATCTGATGGCATAATCAACTAGTACGTTTGCCACAGACAGTTTGCTCTGACACCGGGGTGGTCAGGCATGTAAAATGGTTTGGTAATCATGACTCCAATGGCGGCCGAGTGTAAAATACGGTATTCATGTAGATGGCATGAGCGGGACAACAAATACAGAATGGAATAAAATGCGATTCGCAATGACCCAACTCCCATGACATGTCTTCCGGTTTCTTAATCAAACCGTGAATTTGCTCCAACGCCAGAAACGCCTCAGTCACAGTCACGCCCCCTGTTGCGCCCAATCCGCTCCACGTGCCTCATCCCTACAGCACTGGGCTCCTCACCTCGCCACCTCCTGCACCTTGGACGCCTCAGGCGGCTCGTCAATGAACTCCGGGACCTCGTCGCGCATGAAATCCGGTACACCGCCCGCATCTATAGCCCCTAACCCCTCGGACTCCATCTCGGCGCCCAGCATCTCGAGCTCCGCGTCGAGCTCGGCCTCGTCGACGTCGTCGGGGACCTCGTAGCCGCGCGACAGCGTCTCCTGGATCTCATTGCCGACATCGAGCAGATCGGCCATCTCGTCCTGCATGCGCTCGATCTTGTCGAGGTCGACCTTGCCGTACTGCTTGCGCAGCTCGCGCTGCGTCGTCTTCATCGCGTCGACCGTCGTCATGACGCCGGCGAGGTTGTCCTGCAGCGTCTGCGCCTGCTCCATGTTCCACACCTGGCTCTGCAGCTGGTCGCGCTGCGACTCGTATTGCTTGCGGCGCTGGAGGACTTTTAGCGCTTTTTGCTTCAGCGCGGTCTTCCCCGGCCCGTCGCGCATTTTGGCCATTTTGGTCTGGTAGGTCTGTAGTTCCGCGTTGATGCTTGCGATCTTCACGTCCACGGACGAGATCCGTGTGTCGATGTTGCTGATGGCGGAGTTGAGGGTTGGTTTAGGCCCCTTAGGCGCGCTGCCGAAGAGACGGTTCATGGTCGCTTTGGTGTGGTTGGGTTTTGGCGGGGAGATTGGGTAGCTGGGTTCGTAAGTCTCGGGAATAGGCACGAGGGTGAGCTCTATACTAGTTTGTATTTGTGAGGCGTGGAGGGGCCGTAGGACGGTAGGATGCTGTCGTCGAACACGGTGATTTAGATATGCTAATTGTTTGTTTAGGCAGTAGGATTTGCTGTTGGCCGTTGTTCGGTGTTAGAAGCTGTTCATGGTTCGATTTGGAGGGGCCATATATGAAAGCTCCTTGGCCGGAACTTGGCGACTGCGATGACGTTGTGGTTCACAGCTGCCAGACAGCTGCAAGCTCAGCTATCAAGTAACTGTTAGTCTTTTGTCATGCCCATATCTATATGCAGATATTCAAGGTTATCATAAATTAAATGTTTTGAGTTGAATTTTAATTACGTGGATTGCTCTTACATTCTTAGTTCTAGTAGTTCAAAGGAGACATGCAGTGGTTGCGGCCAAGGTAACAGATTTGGTTCGCTTCGTCCGTCACATCGCGGTGCAAAAATAACTACAGTCACTGAACTGATATATGTTGCATTTTGCTACTAATGCTATTATTTATATGCCATATACCAAAAACGGTAGGTAATTTGTTGCGATGCAAAGCAAGGCTAGGAACTAACGGACTTAGTTCCATAAGGTAAGATCCTTTGAAGGATACCGACGTGCGACTCGATGCACTACTGACTTTGTTTATTCGTGTTTGGCTCTTCATTGTCTCCACCAGAATAGCGGCGTCTCGTGACCGCTCTTGTATGTCTCGACGTCTAGAGCCTTATTCGGACTTATCCCACTCAAAACCCCCTATCATCGACTTTTATTTAGACAGGTGAGGATTATGACCCAGAGTGGGAGACGATAAAAGTAAGGCATTGCTTTCGAGGATTGGACGCCTATGATACGGGGGATATCATGTCTCCTTTGGAACCGACCTTCGTGTATCGTTGGACACACGAACCCGACCGTAGACGCGTTGCGTCGACCTTCGGCCTACGTCTAACCATCGTCCCGGTTTGAAATCGAGGCAAACGGAATGCACCGCTGTCAAACGGAATAATCAACCTGTGAATTTCTGCCATCGATGCCCCCTAATTCGCCATATCATAATTATTCCCGGCGTTGTCGGTGGGGTGATGCATCGTAGTTAACGCGAAGTCGTCTTCGAGAGTTGATGACATGGTGACGCTTCGATCGCGATGGTTGGGTATCGGTGTATTGCCATGAAGCACCCAAGTAGGGCATGCCTCACTGACCGTGTTCCGGCTATTGGTACGACGTCTGCATCAACGGCAAATTCCCCCTACTTGGCTGACCCAACTTTTCGATGTCTGGCGAAAACCACCGATCTTTCCGGCCCAATCCACACAAACGAGGACCGAAATGAGCCAAACCGCATATAAGTATAAGCGCGGCAATCGTCACGCCGGCAGCGATGCCGATAGCGATAGGGAAGTCCTTGGCGAAGTTTCCAGACGAGAGAGACATTTCGACGTTCTGGATGTGGCTATTCAAGTTATCAAAGGTTGTTGAAGATATGAAAGCCGGGGTTAAGGCGGGCTTCGAAGACTATGGATAACCAAAATCACGGAAGGCGTCAAGTATGCATAGTAAGGTCTTGTGACGGGACATCCGGGAGGGACCGTTTATAAGATCATTCTGAGCGCTGACTATGCGGGTGTAGGACTTGTTCTCGTTATTTTGACTTGGCAGCCGCCAAGTCGGACCACGAGGTCTGTAACAGCTGCGCCTGTGACTTTGCACACAGTCATCGTCCTAGGTCGGGCTTGTCAGTCTTGGTGAGCTTCATAGGCACGATACGATACGACCACTTACCATAACTGTAATAGTTAGGCGGAACCTTGCTGCCTACGTGGACATCAATGAGTACGAAGGTTAGGACCCCTCACGTCAGCACTTGGCCTGTATAGTATACTATTCACGGCTATTGTCCATCGGCTACTGCTCATCCTGGAATTAGGTACATACTTACAGCAGAGGACCGCGTTGTTACGATCTGATGTGTTGGTATTCATTGGGGGTTTCACGTGTTATGTACATGAGCTGAAGGTGAAAATGTCTTATGATTTTGTAAAGCCCGGGGTTCCCGAGTGCAGGAAAACGTTGAACTGAAGAGGAACAATATCCTTATTTGGAAGCCATCACCCTATCATGCGCACAGCCATCGGCACCCGATGCCGAACTCGTGATACCAGCCAGCGAAGACCCTTCAACGGAAACGCTAAACTCCATACGTAACAGACCGAAAATAGAAGCAATACTGACAGGGGTGTAGCTGGGATGATGCGATTGGACAAGCTCGGACCGTGCCGTCTACGCAGTATGAAACCAAACGTTAAATGGAAGATACGGTGTACGGCGTCGGTTTTAGAGTTCCAGCCAAATACCTAGACCGACCGTTGCTCCTACCAACGCGCTCTATGTTTTCTTTTCTTCTTCATGGCTTGTGATCCTGGCTGCAATCGTGGTCGGCAGTGCTTACGCCGGCGAGATCATGCTCCCAAGGCTGGTCCGTGTGCTGCACTACACCCAAGTGCCTGGATACATAGGTACCACACCGGGGCGTGGGATTGAACATGACGTCACCAACTAGCTACCCTGTTTACCTGTTTAGGAGCAGCTTCAAGTGTGTTCGTTGGCATTGAATCTCGTGGCTGTTACATTCTACTTGCAATCACCACGGAGGACATGAAAGAGGTAAGATGAGCTGTGCAAATCGAGCATGCTCTCAGCTCACGGCAGCCACGAGCCTTCGGCGGTTAGTTAATTATCATATCCATGGCTTCAATCGGTTTGCATGTCACTCTCCCGCTCCAAACCGAGGGTCGCGATTTTGCCGGTTGCCCGGGCCCTACTTAACTTCCCGAAGCTTCACATCTTCACCGCGCCGGACGAAAGATCTCATTCAACAAGAATCGGCTCGTGACACCGACAAGAGGGATCAACACGTTCACGAAGAACAGGTCGAGGCTAGCATACAGGAAGCTACGAAACAACAAATCAAGCGACCATGGCAGAGGGAGGGCGCAGATCGGCCGCCCGCCGATAAATCCCACCGCGACATGAACAAGACCATGACCAAAGGTAACTCGTCTCCTACTTACGTATAAGCCTTTGGACACGAGAGACGAGGTTGATCGTTGTTTTCGTAGGGAAACTATTGACCACCCCGACCCGGCTCCTCAAGCTAATCCTCCCGCTTCCGGTCGACGCTACCCACGATGAGAAAGGAAACAGGGGTGAATTTAGGTCCCTGGCGCAGAACGAAAACATCCAGCCTCTAGCATTGCTCGTGCATCCCCAACAACCCCTCTCATATCTGGAACGTCTAATACAAGCCGAGCTTCCTACTGTTCATGATCGCGACGGCCACGAGAAACTGCCTAGCGTACACTTCCTCGCCGAAGGTTCGGAGCGCGACGAAGAGGGGCAGAGAATGGACAAGTCCAATTCCAATATCGCCTCCTACTCGGGACTCGGTCATGAAGGCGCCGACACACCCGCAGAGCACCAAGACTGGGTTCGCTGGTCCAGCAGTACCGAAATCGGAGACTTCATCCGGGACGCAGCGCGCGGGCGCGAATTCGTCATCCACGTCGACGGACTTAGTACGGAGATGCGCGTCGACGTGCCGAGTTTCAATGATCGCACACACTACATGCGGCTCAGACTTAGGCGCATGTCTCGAAAGGTCGAGGAGCTATCAAAGATCAAGCAGGAGTGCGACATGTTAGCACACCGTGGTGCGCACCGACTCGCACAGGCGGGTTTCGCGGCGTTATCGGGATGGTGGGGAACCGTGTACTATGTCACATTCCACACGGACGCGGGCTGGGATCTGGTCGAGCCTGTCACATACCTTGCTGGGCTGACCACGATTATGGGCGGTTATTTATGGTTCCTGTTTATTAGCCGGGACCTGAGCTACCAAGCGGCGCTGAAAATCACAGTCTCGAGGCGCCAGAACATACTATACCAGGCGCGAGGATTCGAACCTCAGAAGTGGGAAACGCTCGTCCACGACGCCAATTCCCTTCGCAGGGAAATCCGAATCGTAGCCGAGGAGTATGACGTGGATTGGGACGAGATGAAAGATCTTGGCGGGGAAGAGGTCAAGGAAGTCCTAGAAAAGGAAAACGGGAAGAGGGAAAGGCGCGACGCCATAAACGGCGAGGATGATGTAGAAGAAGAAAGGGAAGCCCAGCGAAATAGCGACTCCAAGAACAGGAATCAAGACAAGAAAGAATAACCTAGTTAGCCATGATACCCTCTATTTTAAGCCACAGACACGGGTCGCAAGGACGGATGAGGACGGATTGGGAGCTCGTGGAGATACCCTACGAATCGCAAGCATGAATTTGGATATATTTTCTTAGGGAATACGGGCACCTAATTCAAAACCTGGAAACGAATTTTTGATGAGGATGCTCTCATTGTATGACACCGCGAGAGCGCCCAGAACACCTGTGATGTGACGTAATGAGCCAAACCACCTGAGGTGTTTGGCGTCGGTGTGTTTGATACGGAGTACGGAGACGCCGTCAAACAGACAGCAGTGAGGTTTGAATAGCCACCTGTAGTATGTCCGGTGACGTGACATAAGGTGGTTAGTTATTCAGGCGACCACTCCACAACATGTTCTCTTCCGGTTTTTTATCGGACGTCATTGAAATGTGTGTGTATGTGCAAAAAGAATGGTAAGGAAAAGGGAGAGAGGGACGGGAATACAGCGCATGATATTTGGTGAGCGAGTAGATGTTTGAATGTTTGTTTTATTAGATTACAATAGAGAGGTAACTCATATCCTACTGTAAATTTCGGTTGAAGATGGTTACCGCGCGCAAAATTATTATTGTGAGGTTGTACAGTATATCATATCGTCTTATCCCATGTTCGCCATCGGTCTTTCGAATAAATATATGCATATAGAGAGTATATGGTGCAGCCTTAAGCACCAGGATCGGCCTAGTGGCGTAACAATTTCTTGAGCTGAACTCCAGCCCAGTCTCCTCATCGACGCTTGGAACACACGATGTGACGCGCATGCATGTTACCTCATGTCAAAGCTGATATCAATTTATTGTTAGCCCATTTTAGCCGCACTCTTTAAATACTGCCGACAGTCGGCGCGTACAGCGACAATCACAGCATGCTTCATTGACATTTGTGGTTGTTTGCGAGTCTGCTTGGCATAGCACATTGTATGCTGTAGTTATGGAGCTGGTGGATCACGAACGAAACGAGGTCTCGCTCCGCATGTAAGTACTTTATCTAGGCTAGTAACCAATTTTAGTGCCATGATCGTGCTACGTACGGCAGTGGCTTGTGGGCGACCGGTCGAAGAGCCACTGAAGCTACCTTACCTGCCCTAGAGATGGCCCCACTAAGTAACATCAGGTCATCGTCACAGAAGCCTTGGAATTGGCAGTGGTGTTGGGGACTCCCGTGATCACGTCTATAGTCCCCGAGGATAACCTGCCTATCTGCTTGCCGGCTTTACAAATCCAGTCCTGCCATACGGGCCTGCCGAATACTACCTCCCGCACACTAATTATCTAATACTCGAGCTAAACCAGTACGACAACTGGTGATTCCCCAACTAACTACCTGGTACGTGTTCTCAGACCCCACCTCTAAGTATACTCAGTCAGGCTAACTCCGAGCCGAGCTTCTTGATTTGGATATTATAGAGGCTCTCGTCGCCTCTATACTTATTACCCATCTTCACTGAGGTAGGCTCACGGTATCTTGACTTAGTTTCAACCACAGCAACTTAACCTCCTCATATTTCTAGCCCACCATCTAGGTTAGTTGGTTAGTGGGGTTCCGTCTCAATTGCGGATTCATGGCCCCCTCATTTGTTCACTTGCCCGATGGGCAGACCTACACGGTACAACCCGTCTTTGGCGGTTTATTTTTCAAAAACAACGAACTTAATATTCATCCCACACCCTTTCCTGCAGGGTGGACGGTGGCCATACACACTGAGGATGCCATTGAGCAAGATTTGCAGCTCCTTACCGTGGAAGACGATGTCGGGGATTCTCGCACCCCACAAGGCCATACTCGTCGTTACCGCCGGCCTACGTTACAGAATGATACCATATTCATCTCTTCCATCTCCAATCCTTCCAGCAGTGATTTCAAGCCCCATGCAAGCCCATCTCGCCAGATTGCCTTGATGCTGTGGATATCACTCTACTGGTACTTCCAGCAGGCCGAGCCCGCACCATATCTAGATAGCGAACGGACCAGATCCGCCCCTACTGAGGCGAGACCCAAGGGAGATTGGCGCATTAGGATCAAGCCCGAGGGCGTTTTCCGCAGCCGGAACATGATTCCAAAGCTAGAGAGAATGGGCCTAATAACTAGTTACGATACCTCGGTGGGCAGCGGTATCGATGACGAGCAACGGGGGTGGGACCAAATGTTTGTGACTCGGCGCATGTTCTGGCAGATCCACAGTGGGATATTCCTCTTCACTCTTCAACCTCTGAAGCCGCCGTACTCGTCCCACCCAGCATCACCGGTTGCAAGTCGGCCAACCTCGCCCGTGCCAAGTGACACTTCTTCTCCCGCAGCTTTACGCAGCATTATAACGGCCGACCTGCCTGGGGAGGCGGTACCGACCTCGGTGGCGGCCGCACCGGCTTTTCCTATCGGACCCTATTACTCTTCGTCACACTTACCAACATACTACCCTCCAGCTCCTCTGCAGTACACCATTACAAACAACATACGGCATCCGCGTCGTCAGAAGCCGTTCCGTACCGGAGAAATCTTCTACTCCCGGTTTGTACCCAGCACGGGAAAGTATCTCTCTTTCCGGGTGGCGTCTCCCTCGCCGAAGCCAGTTCCCCATCTAGGACCGGTTGGGAAGGGAGAAAAAGAAAGTGAGCTTGCGCATCTCTGCTCGCTATCCGATCGTTCCCTCCTGCAGATGTGGCTATCGAAACCGCGCGTATCTGCGTTCTGGGGCGGATATCATGACAACTTTCTCCTGGACGCTCTCAAGTCGCAACATTCTTTCCCAGCGATTGGGCTCTGGGACGGAGTTCCCTTTGGCTATTTCGAAATCTACTGGGTTAAAGAGGACCCGCTAGGGCAGCACATGGGGAATGACGCACAAGACTTCGACAGGGGGATGCACGTACTAGTCGGCGAGGAATGGGCGAGAGGGAAGGTGGCAGCCTGGCTGTCAAGTCTCCTTCAATGGTGCTGGCAGGCGGACAACCGCACTATGAACGTTTATCTGGAACCGAGAGTCGACAATACAAGGTTGGTGCCTCCTCCCCCAGTATGTGATTTGCGATGACTAACGGATCTCAGATTTATCGAGCATCTCCAGAACTCGGGTTTCGCGAAAGAAAAACAGCTCGCGCTTCCACATAAGCAAGCTTGGCTGTGTCGGCTGAGAAGAGACGCTTGGGAAGGGCCATCATTGTGAACAGATTGGTGCACGACGGACGGATTTGTCGTAACCTAGGCGATAGATAGTGAATTGGTTATTCTTGGCATACACGAAGCACTTACACAGCAATTTCAAACCCGTATACCGGGGAGACTAGCTATATTAAGCTTTTTCTATTAACGTGGCGCGCGCGCGTTATCTAAGGGGATTTCGGCCGAATTGAAAATTGGGCTGAGTAATTGTATTCGGGACCGAGCCGGATGAACCCTCCCCACATAAACTGGGCTGACTTGGGTATGTCGGCTACCTACATACACTGTATAGCAGAGTTACGCTGTAGAGCTGCATGGTGGCTAGAAGTAAAGAGAATATTGCTTACAAAATAATATGGTATGTATGAATTCAGTGATTTTACAGCGCATTTACGGTCTTAAAGTGACCGGAGTTACCAGCAAATGCATCCAGATCTTGTCCCTGCATATACCATCATGTAAGATCGCGTTTGTGGGGAAAGCGCGAGCCGTTATCCATCACGATTCGGGACCGAAATCGCCCCACTAGGGTCTTAGTCGAAGACAACGTCATTTTACTTCACATGCAAACTTATTCTCAGGGCGACTCTAGGATTCTAAAATTCTAAAATGTGCTTGATAATGTTGACGATGTCTTCATGCCGAAGAGGCGAGACTTAGACTCGCAAACGACCAACGGTGGCATCATTCCGTATATATTAATCGTTTAGATCGTGGGAAACTGTCTCAACATCAACTCAGCAATCACATCCGTCTTACTATCTAGATCCAAACGAACAAAGCAAAGTTTATATTCGACTCACACTGCAACCAACGTTCCATCTCAAATTCCATCCCCAAAACTCACAAACACAAACATAAACGCAAAATGACATCTCCACTGCGGAAAATCCTCCTCGTAGGCGCCACAGGCCAACAAGGCAGCGCCGTGCTCAATGAGCTGTCGGCCCTCGCTACCGCCTCACCATCGACCTTCCCGAAGCTGAAGATCCTCGCGCTGACGCGCAAGGCGTCCTCAAAGAATGCACAGGCGCTCGTTCCCACCTACGGGAAGAAGCTAGACATTGAGGTCGTTGAGGGCGACACGAAGAACCCCGGCCCTATCTTCGCGGCACACAAGGACATCGACACGGTCTTCTCGTACACGAACCCGCCCGTCAACGAGGAGGAGGCGCAAGCGATGGCGTTGATCACGACCGCGGCGGAAAAGGGCGTGAAGCACTTTGTGTTTAGCAGTGTTGAGAGGGGCGGTGATGAGAAGAGCTGGCAGAACTCGACGAATGTCCCGCATTTCATCACGAAGCATAATAGTGAGTTTCTATTCACGCATTCCCCAGGGTTGATTGGAATGCTGACTGCGTTTCACACTAGTTGAACTCCACCTCCGCAAAACATGCACAGAGCACCCCACAATGAAGTACACAATCCTGCGCCCCGTGGCATTTATGGACAACCTAAACCCCACATCAGGTTAGTGTTCCGGCGCGTCTACGCGTTATATCTTTGATCGTAAATTGCCGCTACTGACACTAGTGTGCTAAATAGGCTTCGGACCCGTGATGGCTGCTATGTGGGCGACACTGCCAAACACCAGGAAGCTCCAGGTCATCAGCGTGCGAGACATCGGCATCTTCGGCGCCAAAGCGCTAGTTCATCCCGAGGACTACGCGGGTCGCGCCATTGGCCTCGCAGGCGACGATCTGACGCTGCTCGACGTGCGCTCCACATATCGCAAGGTGGCCGGTCTGCAGCTCCCGCAGGCCTGGACGATTCTGGGATGCGTCCTCCGCTGGATCTCGAAAGATATGGGGAGGATGTTTGGCTTCTTCGAGAAGGAGGGTTACGGCGTCGATATCCAGAAGCTGAAGGCTGAAGAGCCGCGGCTGCAGAACTTTGAGACCTGGTTGAAAGAGGATAGTACGTTTGAGTGTGGAAAGGGAAAGAAATAAAATAGACTGTAATATGAAAATTCTGGTATTGACTCTTAGACTAATAGCAACGGTTAAACTCTTCCTGAGGCATCATACACTTGATTGCTCAATTATGAGATTTGTGAATTTATGGCGTTGGCAACAATAAAGTAAAGATGCTATTTGCTGATCCCCATCTGCTGTTTGGTTGCTTGCTCTCAGCCCCAATCGTACGTTAAAATGAATAGGGGTAGTCACGTGACCCAGTTGAGCTCGCAAACATATTGGCAACTCATTAAAAATTCATCGATGGACTATTGTCTCTTAAGTTGGGCTTTAAATCCCAAATCATCCTTTACACAAAATTTTCGACTTTAATTCGTTTCTCTTTTCGTCTTAAATAACTATGAACCAAAGTATTAGCTATAAGTCCTTTGAGGTCTTTCAGTTACAGTTATGAAGGAGTTCATCTAGAACATCGCTTCCCGAGGCGAACGGTTTAAATGTATTGGTATCTAGACCAGGGCTACCTAGAGTTTAATGATATGCTGGGTGTTGTGACGTCATCACCTAGTTCGATATATACCAGTTGCTAGAGCAGGCGAAATGCGCATAGATACCCTACACCAGAGTACCATGTGCTGCTTGTCCCTCCGTTACTGTTCAAATCTTGGTACAAAATGGTAGTGTTATCCCAGACACCATTTTTACCCTCGAGAAACCCCCTGTTTTCAATCTACAGTTCATATTAATTAACCTCTTAAGACTCTTTTCGATGAGGCTAGACTCACAGTGCATATGGATAGTTCTATCTACTACACACTTATCTACATATCCTATCGAGAAGGCAATTGCGGGGTGGGGTAGCCTAATAGTGCTTCAATAGTTACATTGTCGTTCTCAAATGCCTCAGGCAACCAATACCGCCTATATGTAGACCAGCCACTCTGCAACATGGGTCGCCTAGTTGACAATTAGGACAATGGTAAAAAAGCCGAGGCGTGTTAACCTATTGTCGTTGATACTTGGCTATTATCTCGGATATCTCCTAATTATGCTGCCCCCCACCACTGGCTTCTAAATAGCAGCCTCTCCATTGTACCTGGGTTACTCAATAGCTAACTGGCTGTACAACCATGGACCTGGCAACCTACTGTCTCGTCGCTATGCCAAGCTCTGCATCTATTCTTTTCTATAAATTCATCTTCAATCTTTTCAGTTGAACCTTCTCCATCTCTTCTCATATCCATCTTCCATATTGTGACAGCTCTCCCGCCTGTATCTCTTTCCACAACCAAACCTCTCGACATTATCTCTTTTAATAAAGCTTCAACTGGAAGCAACCTCATCGAACTACTCGCTGCCTTCCACTCTCTTACGTTGCGATCATTAATCCTTGCAAGCTTCGAACCGCTTTGCCTTCCTCTCAAAGTTCCCCTTGATATACTCTGGGGGCAGTATTCTCTACAGACAACTGGAGTCCCGCATGATACGGCGTCTCTCTTTGCCTCCCACTTAATTTCCCTTCACTCGCGCCGGTGAGCACCATAAGTACTCACATCTTTCTCATATTTCTGATTGGCTGGTTTAGGACGCGACCTGATACCCTGAACCTGTGCCGACCGGATATCTCGATTGAGGCAATGGCTGTCCAGGTGTCCTTTGCTCACCCTTCGGCCGCCGAGCTCAAACGCCGACAAAGCTCTATCAAGTTCGTTCAAGAGGTGCACCCGAAGAAGCTACTTCGAGCGGTGAATGAGCGGTGTCTCCAGAAGGCTCTTCGACAGAACGGAACCGAGCTGTTGAAGACGCCGGTCCCTGTACCTAACTACGAAGAATCCGACGACAGCGGATCTTCCACGGACGATACGCTTACGAACCCATCTTGGGAAGAAGGGTTGCAAGTTGAATTGTCCAAAAAGGACCTAGGGCACCGAGTGCGAGCCGCTCCGTCCCGGGTTTCAGAGTAAGCCTAGCCGTATTGACGAGAGCAAAAGAGATTGAGCTAATCAAATAAAAGCACCGAGGAGTTGAAGAAAAAGGTTTGGAACGCGGAGTTCTTACGTGCCGCAGAAGAGGCCGCGCGTAGCGGTCAGTCAGATGCGATATCTGACTCCTCGTTTACGCCGTCGACGAAACTCAACAGTTGCAATTGTGTTCAAATAGATGAGGGTGGCCGACGATACGTCCCCACACCTCTGCAAACACGGCCAACTGTCCCCTGGAGAAAGGGGCGATTCGTTTGGGTAGACCTGTACGGACGGAAGCACTTGTTGCCTCCGCCTGGATTCCGCGACGTATTTCCCCAACCGCTAGATGAGCGTCCCTTGGACCCACCGACGGTTTCATTCGAGCGGAAAGAAGTCTTCAAAAAGCCGGAAGTGGAAATCGGCGGAATCTCGCTGGCTGTAATGCAGGCGGGGCTATCACCTGCCCAGAAAGCGAGAAGGACTCGGCCATCCGTTGTGTATGTATCCGATAAAATTCGACCCTACTCTTTGCTCATTGACCGAAGATGCTGACTAGTTAGACCAAGCAGGCGCTCTCATGTCAAGCCCGAGACGCCGGGGGTTCCTACCAACCTTCCAGCAGCGTGGCCGGAAGGAAGTCGGCCCGTTGCTGGCTGGTCGTCGCCTTTCCAAAAGAGCTTATACGAGATCGAGGATGATCTCGTCGGTAATGGTTATTGGCCCGTCAGCACCTTTTAAGCAGAAGGTTAAAAGGCTTTCATAGCCAACTGCGGATACGTTTCAACCCATCTTCTTAGGAGTGTAGCTACAGAGCTCTCTTGGATTGAATAGCGGAGCGCCCTTAAGCTACGCTTGCGATTAAACATAATCCTTGGCATCATTTGGAACTTCGGTTGGTCGCTTAGGGGGGTGTATTTTTGTATTTTTTTCATTCATCTTCTCTTTTTTTCCACTCGGAATATTGTACTCGGTATAGCGAGTTTATGAGGGGGTTAATTTGCATAAAGATTCATACTAGCCAGGAGAATGGTGTTTCTGGGATATAAGCGTCGGCGTTTCCTTGTTATAAGGGGTATATAGGGATTATCATGGACATATTCACCACTAAGCGTTTTCTCACGTGAAAATTTGATCTCTTGATTGGTGAACGACGTTGATGCTCAAAAGCTCGCACCTTTCGAGTGTCGACTTACTGCAAATGATCCTAGAAAAGATTGGCGTACTTGTGCGAGAGAGTATGCAAGAATCACCGCATGTTCCCCGGAAGTCTCCATTTGCGTCTCGGATATGTGGCTAGGTCCAATACTAGCACCGGGACTACTAATTGATAGGCTGGAATCTTTCTGCTTCCGAACCATTGTGTAATTCACTGCTACCCGCAAACCCGTGATAAAGAACACCCTCCGTGGGCCAGTCCAGCTTTCTTCCTTGAATATTCTCGTGACTTCCGGTCTGTTTACTACAACAGATAAGTAATCTTGTGTGGATGGGTGAAATAGGTTCGTTGTCAGTCTCTCAGCTACGATGTCGATTCCGTCTATAGTATGTTCTGTTGCGTTCTTCAACTCGTTTCGATACGTATGTTCCCGTGACATAATAGATGAGAGGTCGTTTTGACTTAGAAGACCTTCAGCTGGATTATGTGGATCCGCTAAGAGCTGACCCAGGCGAATTGGGCTGTTGAGGCCAAAGTGAAAGCCAAGATTTGACATCAAGAACCAGATATTGCATCTCTCGGCTCTGAGTTTGGGACGGCTAGGGATACCTGACATGCTGAGGCCAATCTTAGACGGTTTTGATACGACGCCAATCTGCCCACTGTACTCGACGCCTCGTCTAATTCCCGCATGAGGTCTATTCGGCAAGTGAGTTTCTAGGTATGACCGTTCGATTATGCGATCGGCCGCTCCTAAGGTGTCTGGCTCTTCTGCGAAAGCTATACTTTTCCTTTTCTCTTGCTTTTCCGCCTTTTCCTTCTCTTTGCTGAGTTGGGATTCCTGTTTGGGAATTGGTAACTGCTTTCCATGGCCTAACGATCCATCCTCATTAACCTCTCCGATACTGTTTGGTGTGGCTTGGGGACCTATGGCTGCAGGCAAATTAGCACTCCCTGTAAGATCACAATATTCATTATCGTCGTAGATAGACGGCAGATTTACCCGCGCCCTTTCCTCTTTGACTTTCTTCGATGGAGAATGATGCACCTCAGGGTTTTCACGAAGCATTTATGTATTTGACGTACCTTTAGTATTTGAGGCAACAGGTTGGTCCGTTGTAGGGAACACGGATGAATTAAGTAAATCTTCTTCGGAGGCCTCGCTTAGTACTTCGTCGTCGGAATCCTCAACTATGGATGACTGGAGGACCATTAGGCTGACTTGGATATGATGAAATGCTACATGCGACTCAACCTGCTGTGGAGGCTTGATCACTGCTCTGCAGAAGGGACACTCGATATCCGCATTGGTAGGGATCTCCTGTCCTCGCTTTAGAGGATTAGATGATGGTTCGTATGTATGGCGGCGATATTCGGATGCAATATGCTCTTGAAAGGAGACAGGGTCCGTGATGATAGGGGGGCATCCGGGTGGGCAAGGCCACCGACGCCTATGAAATGTAATTTCATGCTGGAACCATGCGCGGCGACTGGAATAGAGTTTATTTGGGTCAAAACTGCACTCTGGGAATGTACAGACGTATGGTCGGATATCTCTTAGTATATGTGTACTGCAGAGAGCTAATTAGTGTTGTCAGGGACTACTTACAGCGCTAAAACTTACCTCCAGCTCTCTTCGGTTGGAAAAGGCAGCACAAGATGGCAAGCAACACATTCACGCAACTCGCCTTCTGAATCAACCGGAAATGGTGGAATTGAATATCTTGTTTCTTGATGGGACATTGCCATCGACCTCATGGATGTTGTGTCGTTGCTTACCTCGGAGGGCTGATCGAAGGGGTCGAGATCCAGGTGAGCCCTACTCTCGAACGATGATGTATCTCCCAAATCCATTTCATCGAAAGTAGGCTCTGATAGATTGCTAGGATAACAAGGAACCGCTGTAGGTGTCTCCTCGTCAGCAATGAACTGGGTGGGCGTGAGAGGACTGGTGGGTCGCTCCGTCACAGGCAGCTCCTGGTCAATATCGGACTGAAACTTTAGGCTGTAGCTTGCCGCGTAGTGAAAGAACCGGCGCCGCCAGAGACTTGCTAATACTAACCGATCTAGAAACTGGAGTTCAAGTTGGGGAAATAAAGAAATTAGCTTGGCACGACATGTCTGCTTGAAGTCATCTTCATTGGGGAGCACAACCGACATAGCTCTCTCATAGCGATCTGCTGGTTGGGCCTGGAGAATAATCGGAATGACACGAAACAACACATCGAGTATGGAATTCACGAAGCCGAGCGGATAGGATATCGTGCTCCTTGACATGATAATCCCGAGGGCATCATTGTCTTCTGGTGTTGGGGGAAATATAACAGCTAGAGTATACAAATTAACAGAGTCAGTCCTGGACGATACGAATCATAGCTTGAACCTCTACGTGATAGCAGCAAACATATGGCAAGGGGTCATTACGTCCTGATCCATCTCCTAACGCATCAACAATGTCCTCTAAACAACCTAGAACATGGAGCCTGATTGCTGAAGCGTCACGCATCCAGGGAGTAAGCACCGCGAATATGTGCGCCTAGTCTGGTGCACCACTTGTCAAATCGCAGTTGCGTTTCTCGAGCTTCCCGTGACCTGGAGGGGTTAGAGCCGGCACAGTCTTCGGCAAACACCACTAAGCTCGAATTTATCTGCTGCGTCCGAATATATATGGACTGTTGTTTAGACCCAGTACCTACGATCAAAGTGTTAGCCTTTTGCCGTAAGCAGGGGGAGGGGGGATTTGTCTTGCTTCCATCGATCCTCAGCACCAGGATAGCTGCGATAGGAAGGGCACTTACATGAGGCGTTAGTGGTCATAGTTTAGAAGCTGTAGAAGGACACCGGACAGGAAGGTGAATACAAGGGCCAGCACGCAGTTTGTTGTTTGTAAGGCTGCGGCCAACAGATAAGACGCGTAGCCTACTTACCTTCTGGCGCCTGATCACCCAGGACTCATAGAGGAGCCTAATGAACTGACTAGTCGTATTGTAGGTGCTGTGGCTCCATTCGGGATGCTGCACGGACAGTGGGACTGCGAACCAGGTGTGAACGGATATTGAGCCGTGTGAACCCGCAGTACTGATATGCCGCATCAGTTTTGACGGCAGCCTGTTTGATGGTCACTAGATGGTTTTTCAAACAACCACGCGTCTTTCTATGGCCTATTGAGACGGTGCGGGTGGCAGAGCCACTGTGGCACCCACCTTATTAGCTAAGCACTTGGCGTTGAATTTTTCCTATATAATAGCTTAGCCCC